>APFE030279647.1:0-13835 GCA_000404065.3 Pinus taeda
AATAAAATGAAAAGAAATGATGTCCAGACAAAACAGTGATTGCCCATAACTTAATGCCTATGTAGAATTCACGAAGAAGTCAAGGTGAAATAATTGAAGATTGAGAAAAGAAAACTAGGGGAAATGAAATGGCTTTAATGATGTCTACAAGACCTCTACGTTTAAGGGACTATTCCCTATGGCTTAATTTATATTTAGATTATTATTTACGCTGATTCTGTTGTTATGGATCTTGAGGAAGAAATTTGTTGTTTTGTGTAGTCTATCTCTTCAAAAAAGCTTACTAACACTGTTCATCTTTAGTTTACTAATAAACTAATGAAGGATAATTTCATACCTGCACTCTTTGATAAAATGTCATTATGTTTCTACCACTCTTTTATTGCAAAAAAATGCAAGTTGGCTCTTCCCAATCTTCTTTAAGAACTTCGGATCTCCCAATTTCACATCTTAAATGATGTGAACCAATCCTTAACAAAGCAATTAAAATTTTAGTTGGAAGAAAATGCTGAGAAATAAAAAAGAAAAAATATGTGATGCTCTGTGGTCCTTCACCAGAAATTTTGGTAGTCGTCCACCATCTAACGACGCGGAGGAGTTGCCTGGAAAGTTATGGTAATTCCGGTTATATTTAGAGAAAATCCAACAAGGATTTTTGTAAATCCAAGTTATAGTTGTTAAACTTCAAATTTTTACGTGTCCTAAAAGTTTTTGATGGTGCTGAATCTATTTCCACCATCAAAAACACGATTGAAACGCTGTCTCTACAAGATTTTTTTAAATTCTTTTACCCAAATTCCAACCACTTTTAGCCGTTAGAACAATTCCTCCACTTATTAGACAACTCCAAATAGAAAATGCCATATACATGTGAAGAGAGCCCAGGGAAATCTTAAAATATACAGCGATTCTCTCACATGTACAGTACATGACTGAAATACAGCGTGAAGAGCGAAGTCAGCGGGAAAATGGAAAGACACTCCGAAATTGCACTATGCACTGCGGCACGGAGATGAAGAAAGGCATTGTGAATGTGTCCCCCTAATTTAGCTAAAAGTAATCTTGTTCTGCAAAAATTTCTTGGTCGTGTCCCTCACAAGGACCTGGTAAGAACAGCGAGAATTTGAAACGCGTACATAAATATTAAGACTTTATCAGTGTCCTTTCAGTGGCATCTTTGCTTTTTAGCTAAAAAGCTAAACAATGAGAATCTTTGTTCAATTCCGAGTGAAGTACTGAAAGGCTTTGTCGGTGTGCTTTTCGGTGGCATCTTTGCATTTGTTAAAATGCATAACAATGAGCATCTTTTGCAATTCCAGCAAAGTATTTTCAATAACAGAGGTAATTAAAATATATATAATTTTTTTTCTTAGAATTCGATATAAATAGCGGAGAATTCACCATTTAAATTTATATTTGCAATTCTAGGCGGAGTATTTTTAATAATAGAAATAATTAAAATATAATTTTTTTGAGAATGCTATTTAAATGGTGGAGAATTGACAATTTAAATTTATAATTCCTTCTACATTGTTGACAAATTAAACCAAACCATATATAAAAAAATTATAAGAAGTAGACAACATATTTGAATAAAATTTGTTTGTGTCTCAGAAGGTTTTGACGTATATTACTGGATGAAGTTGTGGTATTCTAACTCAAGGGCAAATCCTACCTCTTTCCACAGTGGATGCAGACTATCATTAATATGTAATTTTTTTATTTATGCTTTAGTTAAATACGGTGTATAAATTCAAATCATCACGTAACTTTGTTACTGGCCAATCCAATTCCCTGAACTTAACCCATATCCTATCTCATCGCACTATCAAAATACGGATTCCACGTAGAGGACGGACAATGAGTCACCGACGTTAGATATTTAAATAATAAATATGACAGATGAGCAGCATACTGCTAACTTTCGGTAGCAAGCAGTCTGGTGCTTGTTTAGATCAACACATCGCTCAAATATCTTCCACTTCTCACTCTGAGTCTTTCCCTTTTGGCATCTTCATCTTCTCATCTGCTTGCGCAGTGCAGTTTGTCGGTCACCAATATAATTAATGGCGAATAATCAGACATTAGCTTCTTCCTCAGCCTCTCCAACTCCCAACCGCAATTATATTTACGATGTTTTCCTCAATCATAGAGGGCCAGATGTTAAGAAAACGTTCGCCAGCCATCTCTACCGACGGCTCCTTTCCTCTGGATTCAGAGTCTTTTTAGACCAGGAAGAAATGCAGGAAGGGGAAAATATAACTTGTCAAATTGAAGGAGCTATTGCAACGGCCTCTGTTCATGTGGCTATTTTCTCTCCGCGATATGCGGAGTCAAAATGGTGTCTGGACGAGCTCCTGTTGATGCTGAAGTCGGGGGCGACCATTATCCCTGTCTTTTACCATGTTAATCCTTCTGAACTTCGGAGGACGCAGGATGAAGGCAATTGCGGAAAGTATGCTAAAGCCCTTCGCCAGCTAGAAAAGAAAAAGAGATACGAACCTAACACTGTTCAAAAATGGAGACAGGCCCTTTCTAGCGTTGCAGATATAAGCGGTTTGGAACTGCAGGAGTGTAATGGGTAAGATTTCTAACTCCCTTTTCCCGATTGACCTTTAAGTTCTTTAAGCGTGTTTCTCACCAGCTTTAGTTATGTATTTGTAAATAATCAGGGACGAGGGGGAGCTCGTGGATAGGGTTTTGCACTTAGTGCAGAAAAGGGCCAGAAAACCCCTATTGGATGTGGCCACGTATCAAACTGGGTTAGAAGAAAAGCTACAAGATTTTGAATGGACGGTGTTATCACAACATCACAGCCAGGGAGCCAAGATTGCAAGGATAGCAGGCATTGGTGGAGTTGGCAAGACGACTCTTGCGAAACTGTTCTTTAACCGTAAGAGATCAGAGTATGATCGATCTTGCTTTGTGTTTGACGTGAGAGAAGCTGCATCTAGGGGTTCTTTAACATCCTTGCAAAGTAAGCTTTACGAGGACTTGACTGGACAGGCTCAGATGGTGAATAGCATTGATGAAGGCATAGCGATGTTAAAATGTCAAGTCCCGAATTCTCAAGTTCTCGTAATTCTAGATGATGTGGATTCCGTTGAGCAGATGCGGGCATTATTTTCACCGCTGAAGGATACCCTTAGTTCATGTAGCATAATTTTAGTTACATCTCGTAATAAGGCTCTTCTTAAAACCTGTGGAATGAAGAACTCGTCCATTTATAATCTGAAAGGTCTGAACAGAGAAGATTCTCGAGAGCTTTTTTGCTTGCACGCTTTACAACAGTCTTACCCTGCTGTAGGATTTGAAGAAGTTGTTAACCAGTTTTTGGATCAGTGCCAAGGATTGCCGTTATCTCTGAAAGTGATAGGGGCTCATCTTTACTCGGAAATCCAGGACTTGGGGTATTGGAGAGCCCTGTTACAAAAAATATCCAAAGTACTTCCCAGTGATGTGCAAAGCAGACTTAAAATTAGTTTTGATAGCCTTGATGAGCAAGAGAGAGAGATCTTCTTGGACATTGCTTGTTTCTTCATAGGAGAAAACAGAGAGAAGGCCATCAAAATCTGGGACGCATCTAACTGGGAAGGATCCATCGGTTTTCGGAACCTAGAGAACAAGTATCTCGTAGAGGTCGACCACAGAAACTGTATAAGAATGCATTCTCATCTTCGAGACTTGGGGAGAGCTTTGGCAGTGAAAGAACCTAAGGT
This sequence comes from Pinus taeda, assembly GCA_000404065.3. Classification (NCBI taxonomy): domain Eukaryota; kingdom Viridiplantae; phylum Streptophyta; class Pinopsida; order Pinales; family Pinaceae; genus Pinus; species Pinus taeda. The sequence goes on from APFE030279647.1 coordinate 3,720, forward strand.
TCGTCTGTGGCGCGTAACAGACAACGCCTTCTGTAATTTGTCCCACCAATCATCGGTATGTACTGTTTGAAGCACTACACATTCGGTTAGTGTTCTTAAATTTATGGTCAATTTAATCTGTTTTTCATCTTTTGAATTATTATTGTTTCTAACAGTATTCGCTAAACAATTTAGGTACGCGGAATTAACTTACAAACATCAGGCATTGCGTTGGAGAATCCTCTGCAGATCGGCAATCCTTTTGTTGATCTGCGCGGCTTGCAGCTGCTGAGAGTTCAAGGTGAATGGTGTGAAGGCATATCCAATCACTTGAGATTGTCAAATCTTCTATGGCTCCGGTGGGATTTCTCTTCAGTCAATCGGATCTCGTCACATGACTCGGAAGGTGTATCAGGAACTGTATCTTTCTCACATGGGTTCTCGGAAAGTGTTTCCGAAATTGCTTCTTCCTCACGTGTTGGGTGCACAGTTGTTTCCTCTGATCGGCCGTGTCGCTACTTTTCTTTGCCCTCCAGTATTCCAATAAAGAACTTGAGAGTTTTAGAAATCTTTGGCGGCGAGATCCACTTGGAAACACTGTGGGAGAGTGGCAGTGAGGTACTTCTTTAGTTGCGGTCTGGTTCTTTTCGGTAATTAAAAGTTTGTGTGTTGTGTTATGGTTCTTTTCAGTGATTAAAAGATTGTGTGTATTTTTCTCCTTTCATAGCAAGTAGAGGTTTTTAAATTTAAAACGAACAATTCATTGTAGGCACCTATGCAGTTAAGAGAGCTGAATATCGATGTAGCCCATTTACAGTTGCCGAAGTCCATTGGGATGTTGAAGCACCTGGAAAAGATTGAACTGGGATACGCTATTGAAGCATTGCCAGAAGAATTCTTTCTTCTCCGCTCCCTGAAACATTTGAGAATGCGTGTAAGCATGAAGTTACTGCCAAATGCTATTGGGAATCTTTCAAACCTCGGACATCTTAACTTGACTGGTAGCTGTGACTTGGAAAGGCTGCCAAACTCTTTTGGGCATCTTACAAACCTCCAGTATCTTAGCTTGTATGGGTGCTCCCGTTTGGAAACGCTGCACGAATCTCTCGGGAGTTTAATTAGACTTAAATATCTCTCTTTGAAGGGTTGCTCCAAGTTGACCCTCAGTACGGAAACTCTAGGAAATATCAGAACGCTCGAAAGCTTAGACCTTTCAGATTGTCAGATAATGGAAGTATTGCCTCCTCAGGTCACACAGCAGTGGTCCCTGGAAAAACTTTCCTTGTGGAATGCAAACCTTAAAGAATTGCCAAGTGATATTGGAAACTTAAGTAACTTGGAAATTATTAGAGTATCCTTTCAGGAATCCTCTATGGCAATGCTGCCTCCTTCGCTTGGTAAGCTAAGGAGCTTAAAGCACTTGACACTATTTGGCGGTATTTGGAAATGTTTGCCGGCCTCAGTTGCAGAGTTGAAACAATTGACAAATCTTAAAATAGATTGTGGAAGAATTGAGTATTTACCAGCAAGTTTAGGAGAGTTAAAGAGTCTTACAATTTTAAAAGTAACTAAATGTCCGCTGCAGGAAGTGCCATTTGGCAGGGTGGAAAATGTTAAGAGAAAAGATGCATCAGTGCATCAGAGTGAGCACAGATTGTTGGACTCTGCTATTCCCAAGTGCATGTTTCTTCGACTCAAACAGTTAGACCTGCACGGTACAAGAATAAAGGAATTATCTTTTGCGGAAGGCGTTTGCCCCAACCTTCGTCAGCTGGACGTCAGCTATTGTTCAGAACTGGTGGAGGTTGGAGCATTGCCCAAAACACTGATATTGCTGGACTTGAATGGGTCTGATGCATTGAAGCAAATAACAGGGTTTTGTGGTCTACCAAAACTTAGAGAACTGGACATGAGAATGTGTGAAGCAGTGGAGGAGTTGCCAGGTGCTGAAACGTTGATATCTTTGGTGCATCTCCGGGTTTCTGGATGTTGCAGTCTTAAGAGCATAAGGGGGTTGGCACAGGCAGCTAATCTTCGAATACCAACCACCAAAGCTCCTCACAGCGATTCAATAGAATTTGAATTGTTTAAAGATTTGAAGTTGTGTAAAGAGGAGTTGAGTGAACCGCAGTCGGAGGGTAAAGATTTCAGGCTGAGAAATGAACAACACTTGGAAAATGAAAGCTTTAATGGCGAAAACGAACGGCAAGTGGAGGCCCAAGATTCTAAGGGGAGAAACGAGCGGCGATGGGAGGTTGAAGCTTTCAGGCGGGAAAAAGAACAACAGCTGGACGGGGAAAACGAACAGCATTCGGGAAATTTGGTGGGGGATAACGAATCGCAGTCGTAGGATGAAGATTTCGGGCGGGAAAACGAACAGCAGTTAGAGAATTTTGTGGGGGAAATAAACCGCGGTCGGAGGTTGAAGATCTTGACAGGCGAGCGAGCTCAATGCGGTGGGAGGCTGAAGATCTTGACAGGCTGGCGAACGCACTGCGAAGGGAGGCTGAAGATCTCGACAGGCGGGCGAGCTCAATGCTGTGGGAGACTGAACATCTTGACAGGCCGGCGAACGCACTGCGAAGGGAGGCTGAAGATGCGGGCGAACGTGTTAAGTTTGAAGCTAAATTCATGGAGGAATCTAGATCTTTTTATATGGTGATTAGTTTCTCTATTTAGATCACAGGTAGGATTTTAAATCTTTCTTCCGCTTTTATAAATTTGTAATTTTTTTGTTAAGGAAAATTTGTTAAGTAATATTAAGTGATTTCTGTTTTTCAGTGATTATTTAATTATTTTTTGTTATTATTATTTAAGTCTTGTTTATCTCTGAAACTATTCTTTGCTGTTAGTGTCTAAGTCTGTTTCTATTTGTCTTTCTCTGAAATTATTCTTTACTATTACTATCGGAGTCTCTGAATATAAATCTGCTGTGTTTTATGTATACTCTGAACTAAGGACGCACTGCGGTGTGAGGTTGAAAATCTTTACGAGTCCGCGAACACACTGTGGTGTGAGGATGAAGATCTTGACAGGCGGGCGAGCCCACTGCGGTTGGAGGCCGTGCGGCAATTTCACAGGTGCTTTTCAGGTTTTCTTGTCCTTCTTTATTTATAGTTTTTCTCTTCTTTCTTTGTTTTTTTTAAATTGGTAAATTTTAACTTGAGTAATTTGAAAATTTTAATATGCTCAATTGTATGTTCTACGAAATTTAGGTTTCATGTGGTTGAGTTCAGCTGAGCTGTAATCATCTTCAATTATAATTAAATAATAATTAATAATGAAAATTAAATAAAATTTTTAGTATACTAATGGTTTAAACATCAAATCAATTATACAATTTGGTTTGATAATTAAAATTATATTTATATACTTTATAGTTATTTTAATGATCAAATTTTGTAAGAATATTTTGTTTTAAGTTTTTTTATTCAAAATGAATATTTCTTTTAATTTTTGATAAATTTCATCTTTTTAAATGTTTCTGAGAGATTTAAGTTAAATAAATCTATATTGATTTTATTTATTATAATTATTTATATATTTAATTTTTGTATAAGAAAATTTGTATAATTTTGATTTTTCTTACCATTTTATAAATTTAAATACAACTTTATTAATAATTAAAATATGATTTTATTTAGTTGTTATTTTTTATTCACTTATATAATTATTTTGACATTATTATAAGTTAGTGAATACATAGATTGTATTTTAAAAAATAAACTACCAATTGCACCAAATGTTGCAAAAAAAACGTCGTAAGGCATAATTTCAAGAAGAATATTACCATATAAAACATCATTGAAAATACAAATTAGCAAAACAAAAAGTCATTCAGAACTAGAAGATAAAATCACTTACATTTAGGCATCCCACCCAATTTCATATTTTGCATTTGGCATAATTTCAAAAAGAATCTTACCATATAAAACATCATTGAGAATAAAAATTAACAAAACAAAAAGTAATTAAGAACTAGAAGGTAAAATCACTTACCTTTAGGCATCCCACCCAACTTCATATAATTTGATCAAAAGCAAAAATTAATCAATTGTAGAGAGTAACCGGTCAATTTCCTTCTGCCATATTGTTAATTTAAATAATTATCAATATGAGTTTTTTAGGTGTTTAAGTTAAGCAAGATTTTTAAATCAATTGTATATATCATAAAGAGAAATGCACAATTTTTTGGGATTTTGATTAAAAAAATTTAATTAAATACTTTATATTACCAAAAATGGTTGATTCGAAAGAGGATTTCTCTAAGTATTACTTGTGTGTGTATCACTTGTGTTACTAAGGTTCCAGAGGACGAAAACTTTCATACAAACACATTGCTCTCAAAACTAAACCATACAACAACGAATACAATACAAATCAATGATATAGAGTAACCGATCAATTTCCTTTCGCCACATTGTTAATTTAAATAATTATTAATATGAGTTTTTTCGGTGTTTAAGTTAACTAGGATTTTTAAATCAATTGTATATATCATAAAGAGAAATGCACAATTTTTTGGGATTATGATTAAAAAAATTTAATTAAATACTTTATATTACAAAAAATGGCTGATTCGAAAGAGGATTTCTCTCTGTATTACTTGTGTGTGTATCACTTGTGTTACTAAGGTTCCAGAGGACCAAAAATTTCATACAAACACATTGCTCTCAAAACTAAACCATACAACAATGAATACAATACAATTCAATGATATAGAGTACAATTCAATGATATAGAGTAACCGGTCAATTTCCTTTTGCCACATTGTTAATTTAAATAATTATTAATATGAGTTTTTTCCGCATTTAAGTTAAGCAGGATTTTTAAATCAATTGTATATATCATAAAGAGAAATGCACAATTTTTGGGATTTTGATTAAAAAATTTAATTAAATACTTTATATTACAAAAAATGGCTGATTCGAAAGAGGATTTCTCTATGTATCACTTGTGTGTGTATCACTTGTGTTACTAAGGTTCCAGAGGACCAAAACTTTCATACAAACACATTGCTTCCAAAACTAAACCATACAACAATGAATACAAAATCTCTTATAACAAAGCAAGCTATCAAAAATAGATGTTGATTCGAAATATACCATTTTTTGGGGATTTTTGCCATAATTCTTTTTTTTTAAATGTTCTAGATTTTAAGTTGAGAAAAAATGTGAAACAAAATTGTTGGTAACCTCGTGTCACCGACCTACAAAGCTCCTCTACGTTAAAAAAGAAATGTGGAACAAAAAAGTTAGATCAAGAGATATAATATATGAAGCAAAGGTGAGCACATATTGTCACCGGTGAATGGATAAAGTCTGGATAAGTTCCCTTGATGTAAATTTACTTATTATTGGTTAACCTCTACAATGATTGCCCAAAATAATTTGTCTTTTAAAAAGATATTTCCGTATGTAGAAAAATATTTTTAAACCAAAAACACTAAAACATAAACCATATGTGATTATAAGTCCGTGTTTAGAAAAATATTTTTAAACCAAGAACACTAAAACATAAACCATATGTGATTATAAGTTCGTGTTTCCACCCTGTGAGAGGAAGGATACGGTCAGAGATTAAGAAGCTAATTCACACCAGAATTTAGAGGTTTAAAAGTTACATTAAAACTTTTACTTTACCTGAAGAAGGTCAAATTTTGTCTGCTGCAACAATTTTTTGTATTAGACTTGCCCTGCTAAAAACGACAGCACTTCTATGATTTATGAAAACTCAGGATTAGTTGTAAAAATACCTTTATATGAACATTCAAAACTACAATCTTGGAAATAAATAGTAATAGAGATGGCCCTAAGAAATACCATAATAATTTTCCGCCCAGAATGAGTTGAACCATTGTTGCAGTAATGAAATCTTTGTGCCGAACCGTCGCAGGCCAATTGTCGTTTGGCAGAGGTGGAATAGAGTGGGGATGAGTTAAGAAATCATAGTTATAATGAAGCGACTCACTACAATGTGGTGCTCTCATTTCGGAAGATGAAGTGGTGCATGTCTTATATTCTGTAGTTTCTGCAACATTGACATAGCATGTAGGCGTAAAGCATGTCTTAGTGGTTGGCTCTCAAAAGTCTTAGTGGTTGGCTCTCGAAAGTGCATCGGTACAAAGCAGAAAAATCGTAATTGGGTATATTGACAATGTTGCCAGGCCCAATGACTCTATGGTGGAGACTTTCACACACAATAGTGTAGCAAATGTTTAGCGCTGAAAGGGATGATGGATCAGTTAATACACCCTTTTTATAACTAAATTGACAACTAAATATTTCCAACTACTTTTGATCATCCAACGGCTTAATACCTTTTCATAGTCTAACATTTAATCTGGTGGAGACTTCCCGGCATAGTAGGATAGCAAATGTCTAGCGCTAAAAGGGATGATGGATCAGTTAATACGCCTTTTTTATAACTGAATTGACAACTAAATATTTCCAAATTTTTTTGATCATCCAATAATTGAATACTTTTTTATCGTGTAACATCTAATCTAAGGGCACAAGGTTATGACAAAAAGGCGGAGAGGAAAGTTGTTTTCAGAGGGAAACGCCTTATGACGTAATTACAATATTTTAGTTGTGATTTTCAAATCCAAGTTGTTTGCTAAGTAATTTATTAAACTTTATATAAGTAAATATAAAAAGACCACAGGAAAAGTAATTAATTTTTTTTTTTTTATCATATTTGTATTTTGAAGGTAAGTATGTTAATGAATTATATAGGTTGATGAATGAAAGAATGAGCTGGTGAGTTTTGATTGTGGGTGGTAGGGTTTGAGAAATTTTTGCTACTCTACAAGGCTTATAAGTGTGTTTTCAGAGTTGATGTCTTCGCTAAGGGTAGGGACGAGTGTCCTGATAGGGGGGTTGGTCACTCGTCCTTCAGAAACGCTGTGACAGGAAAATCAACACAAATTGTGGACAAAAGTGATTGACCTAGTGGCAATGGAACCTCACAACAATTTCCTATTATAGGTGCGAAATGACAAGCCAACTTGAGGGGAAAGTGCATTCCAAAAGCTACTCAAAACCCCAAATTTGTTATACCTCTAAAATGTATGGAAAACCATTGCAAAAGAATGAAAGACCATGCTTTCATTTATAAGTTCATAGGTAGTTGGCCTACTGAGAAGGAGTTGCAACGTTGGATACAACATAAATGGCAACCCAAGGGTGAAATGACTTAAGCTTAGGACCGAAGGGTTTCTTTACTATAATTTTCTTGAATATGGAAGGTAAGGCTTGGGTTTTTGAGAGAGTGCCCTATTTTTACAATAATGCAGGCTTATACATCCAGCACTTGGAAGAATGTTTCAACCTAGATAACCAATTTGTATGCCATAGTACTTATCTTTTGCAGCACCTTGTACGGACCATAATACTTTGGTGATAATTTACTATCCTTCTTAGCTTGCTTGAGGGACATTTGTTTATATAGTTGTAGCCGTAGGAATACCCAATCACCTACATCAAAACTTCTTTCACTGCAATGTTGATCTGCATGTTGTTTCATTCTATTTTGCGCCAAAGTGAAGTTATCCTTTAAGAGTGGAGAACTTGTTGTTGATGCTCGATGTGATCTTCCATTGTTTGAACCTTAGAATTTTCTCTTAAATATGATGTGATGGATGGTGGATCATATCCATAAAGTGCCATAAATGGGGTCATTTTTGTTGGAGTATGGAAGGAAGTGTTATACGACCATTCAGCCAAAGGCAACCATTTGACTCATTGTGTCTGTTTATCAGATACAAAGCAATGAAGATATCCTTCCAAACATTTTTTTACTATCTCAGTTTGCCCATTAGATTGAGAATGATAAGATGAGCTATGAGCTAACTGAGTACCAAGAAGAGAAAATAATTATGTCCAAAAATTTCCAGTTAAAATGGGATCTTTGTCGCTTACAATAATATTTGGGTTTTTATGTAGCTTTTGAATTGTTTCCATAAATGTTTCTATAAATTGCAATTGCTTTAAATGGATGAGATAATGCACAAAAGTGTGCATACTTGGTAAGTCTGTCAACTACCACCATGATAACACTCTTTCCTTCGGGCTTGAGTAAACCTGTGATAAAATCCATTGAAACCTCCTCCCAACGTTGTCTTGGAATGGATAAAGGTTGTAATAGATCTAGGGTCTTAATTGTTTCAACTTTATTTTGTTGGAAAACCAAACGTTCCACCACAAACTTTTGAATATCTAATTTAAGGTCATCCCAAAAAAAATTCTTCTTAACCTTGTGGTAAGTTTTAAGAAATCTCGAGTGCCCTCCTAAGGGAGAGGTGCGCAATTCCCTAAGAATCTTTTGTTTGAGTTGGGAATTCTTACATAGGTATAACCGATCTTTGTACCATACCGAATCATTTTTCCAACTAAATGTATCAGATGTACTGGGATCTTGTTGTAACTTTGGAATGAGTGCCCACACTTTTTCGTCATTCTTCCATTCATCCCTTGCTTTTTTTATCCAATATGGTTGGATAATAGAAATGGCACAAAAAAAAATAATTCCACATCCTCATCTTTTCTTGAGAGTGCATCTGCCACAACATTTTACTCCCCTTTTTTGTAGATGATTTCAAATCATAACCCAACAACTTTGTGACCCATTTTTGCTGCTCTTCTGAAGATAATCTTTGTTCTAAAAAGTATTTAATACTATCATGATCTGTTTTTACCTTGAAGTGTCTTCCCATTGGGTAGGGTCACCATTTCTTAAGTGCATGTAGTATTTCCAACATTTCCTTCTCATAAATAGCTTTGTGTAAATACTTTCCTTTGATTCGATGACTTTCAAAAGAAATGGGTCTTTCTTCTTGCATTAAAAAAAAACCAATTCCATTTCATGAGGCATCACATTCCACAATAAAGATTTTTGTAAAGTCCGGTGTAGCTAAGACTGGTGCTTGGCACATTGCCTCTTTAGGATGTTCAAAGGCCTTTGTTTCTTCTAGAGTCCATGAAAATGCATCTTTCTTCAATAATGTTGTTAGAGGTGCTACTATTCTTCCATAATTCTTAACAAACTTATGATAATACCATGTCATCCTGAGAAATCCTCGCAGATGCTTTATGAATGTGGGGATTTTGCATTCCTAAATGGTTTTAATTTTGCTAAGGTCTACCTTAACACCTTCATGAGATACAATATGACCTAGATATTCCACCTCTTGTACTCCAAAGAAGCATTTGGAGCTTTTTGCATATAATTGTTTCTCCTCCAATAGTTTGAGCACCCTGTCAACATGTTGAACATGCTCCTTCCAAGACTTGTTGTATTTTATTATATCATCAAAAGATACTAACACAAACTTTCTAAGGAATGATTTGAAAATGGAATTCATCAAACTTTGAAATGTAGAAGGTGCATTGGTAAGGCCAAAAGGCATGACCAAAAATTCATAATGACCCTCATGAGTTCTAAATGCTGTTTTCGGAATTTCTTCGGTCTTCATTCTGATTTGATGATATCCTGAACGAAGATATAACTTGGTGAAGTAAATTGATCCGTGCAATTCATCCAATAATTCAACAATGACAGGAATGAAAAATTTATCTTTAGTAGTGAGCTTGTTGAGCTTCCTATAGTCTAGACACATGTGCGATGATCCATCCTTCTTGTGAACCAATACTACTGGAGTAGAGAAATAACTTTGACTAGGTTGAATTATACCAGCCTCTAGCATTTCTGCAACCATATGTTCAATTTCACTCTTTTGAGCATAGGGATATCTGTAAGGCCTACTGTTTGAAGGAACACTTCCTAGAATCAAATGAATAACATGATCGTGATCACAAATAGGTGGGAGGCCTTTGGGAGTCTCAAATACCTTGGAATGATTGTCTAAGACTTTTTGGAGATCTGGAGAAATAAATGATTTTGATGTGGGAACCTCTAGTGAATAGAATTGTGAAATTATGCCTCGTTGTTCATTCTTTAGAAGCTTTGCCATTCTTTTAGAGTTGATTATCTTTCCCGGATTCCTTGCGATATCCCTTAATTCAACTTCCTTTCCTTCTGAAGAAAATTTCATGAAACGTTCTTGAAAATTAAAAGCTATTGTACCCAAGGATTGTAGCCATTGGACTCCTAGTACAATATCAGCACCACCCATTG
>APFE030279653.1:0-21351 GCA_000404065.3 Pinus taeda
CTAGGGGCATCAGGCAAATAATCATATAATGTACCTGACTGAGAATAGACTAAGTCGAGGTATTGAGCACGCGCGATAGCTTTCTCTTCAGTAACACACGCTCCCATAGCAATGTCCCGAGCTATTGGAGGAACGAACGAAGTCGTGAACCAATCCGTAAGAAGCTGGTCGGGAATCCAAAATCTAATCATACATCTACGCCATCTCCATTCATGGATGTGATCAGAGATGTGCGTAGCGGTTGTTTGTTGTAAGGACGTGAGGAGGTGTGTGTCCGTTTCATAATGAATGGGCAACTGAAAATGAGTGAGGAATGCCATAGCCAACGAGTTGAAATCCTGAAAGAATCCGCGATTTAGCTCAATATACCATTTAGCGGCGGAGCCAGTGAGAGTCCTTTGAAAGAGGCGAAGCCGAATCGAATCATCAAGCCATGAATTAGATGAACACCATAGATGATAAGTCATGACATGAGCTTGTGGATCTTCATTAGCTTTACCATCGAATTTCGGGCAGTCACCAGGAATTTTGGTGGGAACCGGAGGCCAATAAGGATTATGAAGGATAGGATCATTAGTCAGTTTTGACACATCCGGTAATTCTAAAGTCGCTAAGAATGGTAACTGAGGATTAAATGACATCTGAGGCTGTTGGTAGGATGGAACACCCGGGTTCCAACCAGGTGGTGGTGGCCCCCAAGGGCCTTCCCCTGATGGATTTTCCCCCATGGTGTGCTGGCCGTAGGGATTTGTATTTTGCCCCCCAGCGTATGGATTACCAAACGATGCTGTAGAAGTAGCATATGGCTGTTGATAATTTTGGTAAGGAACAAACAAAGGTTGGCCTTGAGGTTGTTGGTAACCGTAGTGTGGTGGGACCCCAAATTGAGTTTGAGACCGAGGCTGAGTTTGATAAAACGTTTGAGATTGACTTCCATCCTGCATTTGAGAACCAGACGGATTTTGGGATCCTACTTGGGTCCAGGTGCCAGGTTGAGCAGCGCCAGTAGATGGATAACCTTGGGCTATCTGAGTAGAAGGATAACCTTGCTGGTATTGAGGTTGGCCTACCTGCTGATACGGAGGTTGGCCTACTTGCTGATACTGAGGTTGGCCTCCCTGCTGATACTGAGGTTGGCCTCCCTGCTGATGTGCAACAGAGGGTTGTCCTATCATACCAGATGGCTGTGTTTGAGGGTGACCAGTTTGTCCAGAAGACTGAATATACTGGACAGTTGGTTGACCAATTGTTTGGGCAGCTTGGCCGGAAACTTGGGTATACTGGACGTTAGGTTGATTCAGATTAACAAAAGATTGACTAGTTTGTCCAGTATGAGAACCTTGCTGGAAACCAGGTTGAGCTTGTTGAGTGGAAGGTTGGCCTGGATTACTAGTAGATTGTGTATTAAGAGTAAAAAAGGGACCACTAGAAGAAAAAGGATTTCCTTGGAAGGATTTTCCTTGTAGGTTTTGCTGGTGTGGTTGTTCGGGTTGAGCATACGACACTTGACCACCATGATAAGAGGTTGAACCCCAATCTATGGACAACGGAACTCAAATCTCTCCAATTGACAGCTGACCTATCCTAGCACCAAGAGGTGGTTGATACTGATCATATTGCCCTCCAAGTGAGGCATTTGATGTAGGATCAAAGCCTGCAAATAAAGAGGATGAAGGTGGGTTAAAAATAGGGGTTGAAGAAGCCACAGATATTGTCGGAGGGGTTGTCACCGAGGTAACAGCTGTACTGCGAGGTGGTGGAGTCGAAGGCTCTGTATTGGAAAATACGGGTGGTGACCAAATAGAAGTCGGAAAAGGAGATGATATAAAATCACGCAATGCTCTATAACCAAGAGGCAGTCCCCCGATAGTAGCAGTCCTACTAACATGTGTAGATTCCATTGTGCTAGGAATCTCGTCCCCTGGCACGCTGGATTCGTCAGTCGTAGTAGGTGATGGGTTTTCCATATCAGAAGGAAAAGGTTTCCGAGGAGAAGTATATTCCCAAAAAGGGATACCATTTTGAGAAGGTTCCCAAATAGGGTTCGTATAAAATTGGTAATCCTCGTCGCCTGGAGCACGATTGTTAAGCGGTTGTATACTTGGAACAATAGGGAGGATTTGACTCACAAACGGGCTCTCGGAAGACGAGATTGGTAGTTCCGCTAGGATGAAACTTCACAAAATCCTAGGGAATCTAACGAAACCAGTCCCTACTCAGACTAACGCAACAAATTTTAACCGGGTTATATGTGATCGGGGCCAAATAGATTTTAAGACACTGAACTTGACCTTTTCATTTTTAAAGAGTCGAGAAAAGGACGAAAAGATGACTCTAGTCTCCTTCGATTGTTTAATGAGCACGAAGTGACAAGCTGCTCACTTACACCTTTTCTTTTAGAGAGTTTGAAAAGGATCAAAAGTGACTACTCTGGAGAACTAGGTAAAAGGTTTTCCAAACAATCCGTAAAACTGCTTTTACACCTTGGCAATCAGATGAAAACCAAGGAATTCCCGTACTGTAGTCAATCTTCCCGAATGCTGTGTTTAGTGCATTACGGCTTGTAGGGTGGCAGACTCGGCTTCCTATGGATCAAAGGTTGCAAGCCTATAGGGATCTCCCAATATATACTCGACGGTACGTGGGAGCACAATCCGTACTGGCACTTATCGTTTCACCGTGGAGGAATCACCCAACCACCCAACGATAAACTACCAGGTTTAAGGACGCCGGAACACGTCCCTAACCTAGACCTCTAGAATATGAGCGTTATGTTTCAATGCGTTGTTAGGTTCATTGAATTCATTTTATGGTTTATCTTTAATTATGTTTCAGTTTGCGGTCCCACCGTATGTGGTCTCTTGAAATTTCCTAAATGCAAACTATATGCGAAAATTGAATCATTTCATTGAATGAACTCTATCTACAGAAGAGTCGAGAGTTTTATACAAACAAAAAGATCACAAACATCCTAATGCAGCTAATAACAAGAAATGAAAATCTTTTTCTTTTTCTTTTTTAAAAGCAACAATTAACACAAAATGCTAATTAATAAAAAGCAAAAAATCTTGTTTTTCTTTTCTTTTAAAATAGTATGATGCACTCAAACAGATTTCAAGAGATATGCACTAAACAGATAATTCACTCAAAGGAATCTAGAACCAATTCTGAAACGTGAAAAATGACCTATCAACGCAAAGAAAACTCCAAGACCTTCAAATAACTATGTAATCTAAGTTCAACTGAAGTCAAACAAGAAATAAGCAAGCTAAAAGCAAGTTACTTGCAGCATAGAATGCAAAACTTGTACAACTACCAGAGGAATGTGGAAAACCACCAATAAACTGACTGGATCATCAAACCATAAATCCAATAGAAGGCTCGACATGCAAAGCCACTAGGGCTAAGATATAAAATCGATAGAAAAAGGAGAACAACTGAAGGATAAAAAGAACAACCAGTCAAATAACAGCCCAAAAAACTTCCAGGAGGTGTAAAAGATGCAAAAAAATACAGATCCAAGCTCAGAAGGCTAACCAACAAGCTAACTGAAAAAGTTAACAAGTCTGGCGTGACTGTCAGACTGCAACTTGCGCTACTAAGGGATTGGTGCGGGTTGTCTGATAGCAACAGGCGCCAACCAGCGCGACTGTCAGAAGAAAAACCGCGCTAATCAAGTTTGCCAGGCAAAAAAACAAAACAGGTAGTCCAAGGCTTGGTTTACAGTATCTAGAAAGGCCAGCAAGCAAGAAACAACAAGAAATTCAGCCTAGAAAGCTATTCAAGCCAGCAATCAAGAGAAAAATTAACATGCAAGGCAAGGTTGAAATTGTTAAGTTTGTAAACCAAACCGGAGATTGACTGAAGTGGCTTTGATCTACTTCACTACTGCATAGAAATAGTGTTTCGAAGGCTATCTGGTCGTGCTTTAGGCTCCGTCTACAGTTTACAAATCAAACAACACAAATACAAACAACAAGCTTCTCCCCAGTGGAGTCGCCAAATTGTTGAACTGGTAAATCCCCTCTACGGACAGAGGCGATCCCACTAGCCCAAAACAGGTCTAGCAACAATCACACAACGCTAACACGTAGGTTCCTAATTGAAAATCAGAGATCAATGATGATGGTCTACCTGGATTCCAATGCTAGTAGTTGTAGAAGAATCGAAGTTCCCGTTCCTTTGCTCCGGCTGGTCACAATCCCCACGATCCACGTGAACGGACACCTGCACATGCAAAGAACGATACAAATACAAGCATAAAATCCAATATATGAAATTATATATCAGTCATAAAAGATATAACTCAATCACCATTATAAAGACACATGAGTGGAACCATAATGATAGTCGTCTATTAATGAGTAAAAATAGAGAAAGATTACAACCAAGGTTCTGACGTTGAACCTCCTCTGACTGGGCAAGCGGCTACATACACCTTGCAAAGTGGCCTCTTCTCTCTCAGAATTTTGGTAGCATAACCTCTCTATACTTCTCAATTCTCACTATCACTCTAGCATTACTTCAGCACTCACACAGACTCTAAAAAAACTAGCTGGTTTAATGCATGAGGATGGCCATTTATAGATGGAGAGGGAATGAAAATACATTGTACCAGGACACCTGTTGTAGATTGGCATTATCCCTGAAAATCCGCTCAGCATAGTTGTCATGGATAAAAAATGACTTTTGACCTCTATCTTGAGGATTTTTCCTTCATAGAACTTCATGACAAAGGAGGAAAAAACATATGGATGCGTGCTGGGTAAAAATCATAACCAAATTTAGGTGGCGCGGGCTTTGCTCTATGACAGAGCGTCAATGGGCGCGCCCCCTTTTAAGGAACTGAGTCATTGGCGCGGGTAAGACGCTGTGAACCCGCGCTAATGGAAAAAAGGCACTTTTTAAGGATAACTTGCGAAAGGTGTCTTCAGGGAATATGAAGTACATACTCAGGGGAACATAATGCAAGTGTTCTTAGGTTATGTCACTGGTCACAGGTCCATAAATGTGTCCTCCAATGTACGAAACAAAGGTAACAGGGACAGTGACCAACGGTGACAAATTACTGTATAACACCAATACTCTGACGCTTCCCTGGAAACAACATCAAAAAGAGATGGTGGGCCCCAATATTGCAGCAATAATGCTGCAACTCCTCGGACTCCCTTCTTTAATTTTATGGTGAAGCAATGTAAGAATCCAACACTAATACTTGCATGGTGAAGCAAAGAAAGTGTTTTTGTTGGCAGCAAAGTCACCTTGGTCCCAGATCATGATTCCACTGAGGGGGAGGTGAGATCCAAGGTGCTTGGTAGCCTTTTTCCGAAGATGTTCCCTGTGATTAACCTATCAAGTGAATCTGAACATGAAAAGCTATTTTAATCATCAAAAACGACCTAATTAACAAAGCAATATTTTAATCTAAATAAGAGATTTTATTCTAGGAATGCAGCAAATACACATAAAAGTAAACAAAGGAGGTACTCGGCACTTGAGATTTGCCCAACCCCAAGAGATACAGCCTCCTAAGAGAGATTAGAGCTGGTGCAAAGCTAGATTCATCTTTATTGCTCAAGAAATAATAATTACATCAAAAGCTATCCACAAGGAAAACTTGAAAATGTGCTGAAATGCGGAGCTAAACTACTGCCTAAAAATGACTAAAATCGAACTACAAACTAGCTAACTTCTGCCTACAAAGTGACTAACTACTGGCTATAACCAAAATGAGGCCCTAAGCCCTCTTATTTATACAAATTGAGTGCTCGAACAGTCCTCCTAAACTTTAGGGACTCGGGTGCCCAAACTTGTAGTTGACAACAGTCCTACTTGACTTACTTGGGTGCCCTTGTGATAATCGATTTGGTGGCCCTTGAACTCCATGCTGATGGTGGAGAATTCGAGGTAAGGGTCCATAAATGAAGGGGACACCTTCCTAAAAATCCTCTCCAAAAATTTGGTTGCCAAGTGCTCATTTAAACCTTTGATTTTGTCTCCAAATTGACCAAAAAGACTGCATAAAGCACACATTAGACTTGTTGACATAATGAATAACCCAATTCACTCTATTAGCATAAATTTAATAAAAAACATGGAATAAACTAGTGAGAATGGTGGATTAAGTCAAATTAGGAGGCTGAATGAGCACATATAATTATCCATTTTTGGGGCTCATCACTTACCCAAACCAAGATCAAAGTAAAATTCTCTCACTCGAGAACAAAACTCATAATCCATGGTCACATATAAAGGCCTGCTCTAGCATAAAAATAAGGCCCTCCTTCAAATACTATGTCCTTATCTTCAATGTTTGCAAATACCACAGTGAAGAAACCCTTTAACCCAAGGTGTAGGTCAATGCTTCCTTTTGGTTTCTAGTGGTATTTAATCCACATTTGTAAATCCTTTTGAGTGAGCCAGAAACCCATGAATTTACAAATGATTGCATATGTCTACATGCTCCCTGTGTGCCTACAAAGTAGGGTCATTTAAAACGACTCTTGGTGTAACTGCAGCTTTGGGTTTACAAGGTCCCATGTTTTCTTTGTCTTTTGTTCCATATTCCTTGTCTTCTTCCTCATTTTCCTTAGTGCTATTATTCTCCCTTGACTTATTTCCATCTTGTTCCTGTTCACTTTTCCTTTTCCTTCCTTGTGGAGGGCCATTGTCATATTCCATTGGTTTTTTACCCCTGTTGGCCACAGCCTCTTTGTAGGAGGGAGTGGAGCTCCCTCCTTTATCACCTTCCATGGAAAACAACCTTTGCAAAAGCATGAAACCCTAGCTATTAGTCGTGCTCCAAAAAAACCTATTCCTTTCCTATACTAGTTCTTCCATTGATCTCCTCAAATTCATTCCAATATAGGTTTATTTTCATTTTTGTCTCTTTCATTTAATTTATTTTGTAAAATAAAATAAATTAATTTGGAAAACAAATCTACTCTACAAAAACTACAAAAAAATTGTGAAAAGCACCATGAAAACCACAAAAATCTACCAAGAAAATGCTTCAATTTAGATTATAATTTTTTTTTCTCCATTGTATAAGGTATATGCAATGGTAACATATTTATTATGAATATTTTCTATGCTAAAAGCTTTAACTTTTAATTATTTTATGTTAAAGTTAAAGTTAAAGTTAAGGCTTTTCCTTAGCAATTTAGTGAAAAAAAATTCCGAATATTTTGATTTTATTATTATTATTTAAAATGCATTTTAAATTTCTAACAAGTTTGACAAAAAATATGCCAAAACAATTCCAAAACAAAAAATAACTAAACTCTAACCAATAAATAAATAACTTAGGAGCCTTAGATTGATGTGATGAATATGGTTACTTGTGTGAACCTCTATTAAATCAAATAGGTTGAACTTTTGTTTTAAATTTAAATTAATTCATATTTTAGATATCTTTGAATAATAAGTATGTTGATATATAGAACTATAACTTTATATATATATATATATAATCACATAGACACACACACATATAACTTTCAACAAAATTTTATAATTATTTAAGGTAATGTGCTCTTGATAATCACATAAGATTGGTGATTCTCAACAACTTCTTGTATGACCTACTTACTGCAATAAGATTATGAGAAGAAAATTGTGTAGCAGTGAAAAATATTGAAATGAATTTTGGTGATGATGTGCAAAAAAATAGGGAATTAGTTAATAGGTTGAATATCAATATGGCAATTCTAAATTTTAAATATATAGTAAATATGAAAGTCAAATTAGTTTGAGTAATTCAAACTAAAAAACGGAATCAATGCAGGATAACGGATGTCGAATCTCACGAGTATGAATATCATGTATAATTCGGATCACAAACATATGAAGTATGCTACATTGCATACTTCAGTTATTCAAGCTATTAATAGAATATATAATTAGAGTCACAAATTAATCTATAATGTACTACTACCATGTATACATTATTTATTTCAAAATATCCATCGACTGGAATTAAAAATCATATCGAAATAATTTTATTACTTCGTGTGTTCCACTTTAAAAACATAAAAGATATTTGGAAGTCAAACTAGAAATGGTTGAAATGGCAATTCTACCAAACTAGCAATATTAAGCTGGTGAATTGTATAGAAACATTGCAAGAACACTTCAGATAGAGGTTGAAGTCATCATCAAGTGTTTGGGGGTGCACACCGTTCGATAACCTATCAAATTCTGGGATTGCGGACGTTGTTGTTCATGGTAGGACCTCGCTTACTGTCTCTTACACCATTTCTGATTTGAATGTTATCTCTTTGGTACATTACCACGTCCAGGAAAGGAACCTCCCGCAGCTCTTTTGTTTACGAAATTATTTCGCCCACCACGTTCTCTTTCTCCCTTTGTTAAACCCTCCCCAGGAGGGCGTTTCTCCTTGATAACGACTTGACGGCCACCAATTAGAATAGGGGATGCATCAATTGCACGTTGGACTGAAGCTATTTCTTCAAAATCAACAAAACCAAAACAGTATCCACTCTCTTGTCTACTCTTAACAGTAATACCGGAAGGCTTAATTGCCCCAAACTTCTTTAACTCCTCCCCAAGCTGGGAAACGGTAACATTCACAGGCAAGTTCTTGAGAAAAATAGAGAACCCACTGGAAGTTGGTGCAGTGGAAATGGAAGTAGTTGCTGTACGTTGAGCTGAATTTGGTACAGCCCTTCCCGTCACGATAGACGATTTCTTAACTGCAACGGCGGGTCGTGCTGCATTTTGTTTAAGAACTGAAGCATAGGTCATTTGACGTGCTTGGACCTCTACTGGAGTTTCTTGAGGAGGACGAGGCGGTTGTTCAATTTCTGATCCCTTTTGGCCACCTGAGTCTTCCGTGACTTCCTTCTGCTGCATGTCATTTTTATGTACCTCGTCAGCAACATTAGCAGGTTCCTCCAGCGCTCTTGTGGATGCCTCACTCACATCGTTTTGACCTACTTCTTCAGGCTTGACAACTGGGCCTGAGACAGCATATGCTTTGGCAGCATCTTCTGAAACATTTTGCTCTTCTCGTTGTGGTGGTTCACCTAAATATCTTACAACGTCATTCAATAGAAAGTACCCGCTTTTCTGAGGAGCGAGGAAAAAGGATTGAGTGAATGTTCGTGTTCCACTGTTTTTAAAGGTAATTGATCCAGTAACCAGAACAAGTAATCCTTCGTTATAAGACAACTGTGGATCGATTGTCTTGATCTCGACCTCTAACGCACTGTAGTCTGGGGAGGTTACCAGCTGATTGATACCCCCCACAGTAGTTACCGATATCATTTGTCCACTGGGGTCCGGGCGACCAACTATGCTGCAATTCTGATAAA
Source organism: Pinus taeda (assembly GCA_000404065.3). NCBI lineage: Eukaryota > Viridiplantae > Streptophyta > Pinopsida > Pinales > Pinaceae > Pinus > Pinus taeda. Next base: position 9,336 of record APFE030279653.1, read on the forward strand.
ATTTGTACAGCGATTCAGGTAACCGAACAAGAACATTGTAATAATGGTTCACAAAGGCAGTAGCTTGTTGCATGGCCATTTTCGTGACAAGAAACTGTTGGAGTTCACCGAAGAAGATTGAATTCGCAACGAGTAACAGAAACAGTAGCTAATAAAGCCAAGCTCTTTCTCAAAGCTTACTTGCGCTAATTTGCCTTTGCTTACTTGCGCTAATTTGCCTTTGCTACACCTGGCCATCAACTACGGGTTGTTTTTGCTGTATATTAATATTTGAAAACGCTCTGGCCAACGAAAATTATTCTCGTGAATCGTCACGTTGCTTCGACATCAATTGGATTGGGAGGGGTTAATAATAAATTTTCTTTTAAGAAAATATATATTTTTAAATACAGTACAAAATATGTATACGTGTAACAGTTTTGGAGCAAAAAATTTACGTGTAAGAGTCTTGGGTGTTTTTTTATAAAAGGTTTATATATACGTTTCATATTTTATATTAATTTCGTGTTTGGCTAAATAATATTTTTAAAATTATTTACTTAATATATTAATAAATTTATAATTTAATCATAACTTATTATTATTATTATCTAATTTTTAAGGTTATGGTCAAGTTACACAATAAATTGGTGTATGAGACCTTTTTCTTTGTTGAACAATGACCTACTTTTGTGTATTAATTTGACTCATAAGTCTACTAAGGCATACATACTCTACCCCCTCTTGTTTTGAACCTATAATCTCTTAATAGGAAAGGATGCTCTTAACCATTATGACCACTATTAATAAATATTTTATTAATGTCATTAAGTTTAGAGAAAATATTAAGTTGAAGAAGATAATTATAATTTCCTAACTCAAATAAAGAAAACATTTTAAATTTATATAATTAAAGTAATTTGAAAATTACTGTAGTATAGTTATAATACATTTATAGAAGTTATGCCTTTTTTTTTAAATAGTTATTATAGATAACTTGATGATCATAATAAAAGATAACGAAAAAATATAATTATAATTATAATAATAAAATTGTGATGAACTTAATGTATAAAAGAATCTGGCTTGAATTAGGATGACCTTAATTCCTTTTTAATTATTTGTTAGTTTAATGATTTTCACTTAATTACCATGTGTTTTCTACTTAGAAGACATACATGCTTGCTTAGAAGACATGCATGCTTGCTACTACAAGTGGGGTACCCACCCCTCCATTAATGTTGTTGTCGTGTTGTTGGATGAGTTGATAATCGTTCCAATCATCACATTGCTTCCTTTTGAATGCAAATCCAACTCGATAGGGAAAGTGATCTAGATTAGATCTTTGTATTGTTTGACATCTATATCGATGCTTTCAAAATGGAAAAAGTGGACGAATCAACTCACATGACACTTTCTATCATGAGGACCCAATTTGGTAAATTAAGATTTGAAACCTTTGAGAACCATTTTGAGGCATAAAATAGTAGTTATTATGGGTCAAGTTTTTCTGCTTTAGCGAAACCTCTCTTTCATATTATGCACATTGAGAACCTTTGAATGGTGCATCCATTGCCTCAATGAGAGTCCGCATGTAAAAGTTATGCCACTTAAAAGTTGACCTTCCTCTTTTAACCACCATAATTCAAGAGGATGCCACACCATTCCCAATTATTCATGGAAAAGGGGTTACCCACATGATCATGATGACAAGGGCTCTAGAAGAGTTTGTATTTTAACCAAGTCTAAGAGTTGACTGAGTCTCATCTAACCACTAGTACATTATCATGTTGTGTTGCAACTGCACAACTAGGAGGAAAAGGTGTTCCACTTTTTTAATGCATTTTGTTTCACAAACAAACTTAGAAGTTATGAGGGATACATACACACACGAGCACATAGAGAGGATTTTTTCAATATAGTAGCCCATGAGACACATGTCTTACTTCATTATGCTTGCAAAAATTCTCTATTCAAATAAAGAGATCATAGCAACCTCACCTTCAAGTTGGGTTTTCTCTCTAAAGGGTTACCTAGGTTATATCTTGTGTCAAATAATGTATTGTGATTTCTTATCTAATTGTTCTCTATTTTTGACATAATTATAATGTGCATGCATACATAAATAAATAGTAATTTACCAATCCATAAAGGGAAAGAGAAATAAACCTTCATAGTGTATGTTATGAAACCAGCTCAAGAAAAGATAGAAAAGATAGATCAACGCCTTAGAATTTAGCCTCTTCGAGGGGGCAACCTCCTTTACATTACATAAATTAACAATTGTTGGATGATTCAAATGATAAAACCTCCTTTCTATATATAGGAGTCTAAGGAGTCACAATATAACCTAGCCGACCTAACAATAATAATATAAAGCCGGAGGTCAATGGGTTGAGATGGAGCGCTCGTGGGGTCGACCGCAGGAGCCGCAGGATAGCGAAGGACTGGGTTAGCCTGTTTCTCTGAAGACACCTGGCCGCTCATCGCACGGACACCGTTTACGTCCTCGCATATTCCACCCGCCGACAGCGGATCATTACAATCTCCTCCTGTCGTCGCCCGTTTCTTCGCTTTCACCGACAGTCGCTTTCCCTCCCCGCCATCGCCGACGGCTGCCGTTTCCATCACCGCGAAGTTGCTACCAAGATGGATGGGCACATGGAGGACCTGGTGGATTACACAGCGGATCCATTAGAAAATAGTATTATTTTCGAAAATCCCTACTTTGCGGGCTCTGCTGCTCACGGTTCCTCGGTCTCTGCTCTGGATCTGAACCCTAACCCTAACCCTAGCGGTCCCTCATCAACGGTGATCTCTCATTTCCCACCCGGTTTGATCGCGCCTCTGTTCTCGCCTAAAACGGCTCACCTCCTCGCATCCCTCTCGCCTCAGACCCTCACTTTCGATCAGACTTTCCCTCACCTGAATGTGCCGCCCCCGTCGTCGAACCCTCCGCCATCAGTCCACGCGGTACACTCCCCCCCGGCGATTCCCTCGGGTTGCTTTGGTACTCCGACGGTAAATGTTCGGTCCTCAAGGCCCTCCTCATCAGTTGGTGGCTCCAGTCCTCTGGTAGACCATCCCTCCACCCCCCGCACGAAGAAGCAGAAGACAAAGTGTATCAAAGTCACAGACAGGGAAATTACGGTACCTTTCGGGGATCCAGCGGACTTTGGGGCGGCAGCCCAAATGGCTCGATCGGTTCTGGTGGGTCATGTGAGAGGTCGAACCTTCACAGTGGACAGGTTAACAAAATGGGTTGAAGAGATTTGGGGAAACCTTCTCAGGGATCTTCCTGAAGTGCACATTCTCCCGCGTGGATGGTTTTCTCTCCATTTCTCAAAGGAGGACTATATAGATCTCGTCCTGGCAAAATTCTGGCACATTGAATCTGCACCTGTATTGCTTAAACGCTGGAGCCCCCTGTTCGATCCTGAATGAGACCAGATAGGAGAGGGTCCTCTGTGGGTTCGGCTGCCAGGTCTTCCCCTCCAATATTGGAGTGAAGAGGCGCTACAGAGAATTGGGAATGCCTTGGGCACGTATCTGGATCACAACAGATCATATATTGAATCGAGGCAGAGAACTCTTGCCCATGTACTGGTTCATCTGGACACTCGGGAAGGGATTGAAAGGAAGATTACTCTAACCTGGGGAAAATTTAGCAAGATTCAGACTTTAGATTACGAAGGCGTCCCGTTCAGGTGTTATCATTGCCATGAAGTTGGGCATCTTGCCAAGGACTGCCCACTGATCAAAGGACTAGACACTTCTCCAAAGATCTCTCCCTCGGTTACGCGGGAGGCCTCACCAATCTTCATTCGGGCTCCCCCTGATGGCACCCCGGCACAAAAGAAGGCGGCGAAAGACAAGTGCAAGGAGCAGAGCCCACTGTCGCCTCCCCTGACTAGGGCAAGGGCCGCGGCAGCAGCTACTCTGACTCCGGGTATGAGTCATCCCCCTGACTCTCTGTCGATTATGCACTCATCTTCTATTCTGCCTGCATCATGAACTATGGTACAATGTCCCCCATCTACATCTCCTCCGCATGATTCTACCAGTCCACCGGCCAATAACCATTGCCCCCTAATCTCCATCCCTATCCACTTCCTCCAGATCATCTCACCCATACTCTCTTCGGCCCCGGCCTCTGGTCTGAAGCTGTGGGGGTCTGGGGATTATTCCCATCAATCTGGGGTCTCAAATTTCTCGTGGGCGTAGATCTGACCTTACTAAAGAAATCTGGAAAGCTGGAGCTGAAGTGGCATCCAGTCGTCAATCCACAATAGAAGGGGTCCTTAGAGCAGCTTCCACCCCAAGAGATGGTCCCCCATGAAGTGCCTATCCTTCAATTGTAGGGGTTTGGCCAGTGAACCCAAAAAACTGGCCATCAAGAGATTATTTGATTCAGAACTACCCGACATCATTCTTCTCCAGGAAACCCTAGGGCCTGCAGAATCTATTGAACATTGCCTAAATTCTTTTTCTCCCAGATGGAAATTTCTAGCCTCGGATGCCTCGGGCAGATCAGGGGGGCTGGCTATAGGAATAAATCCCCACACTATCAGATTAGACTCTTCCTGGGGGGGAAGGACTTTCTGGGGGCAAACATCTTCTCAGCAGACCTGGGCAGGGTTTTCAGAATATTAAATGTGTATGGACCTTGCCAACACAGAGAGCCTTTCTGGAACAACCTGCTGGATCTATCCCTGTTAAACGAGGAACACACCATCGTGGGGGGTGACCTAAATTTCTCGCTTGGATTCCGAGAATCATGGGGTACAATGGCCCAAGTGGACTCGATCACAGATTTCATGAGGAATGCACTAGAACGCGCTGATTTAGTGGACGTTCCCATGCTTCAGCCCATGCCCACATGGCGTAACAGGAGGGTGGGAGAAGCGGCCTTGGCGCGCAGGCTTGATCAATTTCTACTAAAGGGCCCACTGATACAGGAGCTGCATCAATTTAAACAATGGGTAGGAGCTGGAGGCCTATCGGATCACCCCCCCATTCTTCTGGAGATCCTCGGACCCCAAGCCAAACCAAAGGCGCCCTTCAAATTCAACCATACATGGTTACAAGATCAGGACTTCCACAGACTGGTTACGGAGTATTGGAGATCCCATCCTATAAACAGAGAAGCATCAGCAGCCAGAGGTTTCTGCAAGAACCTTCAGGAATTAAAGCACATTATCATTAACTGGGCAAGGGAGAAGAACAAAACGGATTCTGCAATGCTCATATCCGTGGAAGAGGAGTTGAGCTCCATGCTTGATGACAAAAACCTGGGATTTCAAACCGCTGAAGATAAGACTCATCTAATTGAGTTGAAAAAACAGAAGGCTTCAATTCTCAAACAAAGGGAGGAATCCATCAGGCTACGAAGCAGGGTGATTTGGCTAAAAGCTGGAGATGAGAACACAAAATTCTTTCACAATTACGCAAAAGGAAGAAAAGTATCAAAAACCATCTGGAGCCTACCTATCCCTGGGGGAGGGGTAGCAGAGACCTTCAACCAAATCTCCCAGCTGGGCATAGCACACTTCCGAGACATTTTCCGAAACCCTCCTGGGGTAAATCTGGCAGAAATCATTGAAGTCGCCTCTCATTTTCCGAGATTTGTTAATGAGGAAACCTCGGAAGATCTCATGTCACCGGTAACAATGGAAGAATTGGAGAGTACCCTCAAATGGTTCAAAAAAGACAAGAGTCCTGGACCGGATGGCTGGACGATCGAATTTTATCTAGCCTTCTTTGAGCTGATTGGTCAGGACCTTCTTGGTCTTATTGAAGAGTGCAGGATTTCTGGATCTTTATACCATGCCATAAACTCCACTTTCATTGCCCTCATCCCCAAGACGGATGCCCCCGCATCTTTTGATGATTTTTGGCCCATCTCCTTGTGTAATGTCCTATACAAAATCATCTCAAAGATCATTGCCAACAGGATCAGGCCCATCCTCTCTACTCATATTGCTCCTCAACAATTTGCTTTCCTTGAGAATAGACAGATCCATGAAGCTATTGGATCGGCTCAGGAGGCTTTACACTCAATCTGGTCCAAACATCTCAAGAGCATCCTCCTCAAGATTGACCTATCGAAGGCATTTGATCAGGTCAGCTGGCTCTACATTAAGATGATGCTCATCCATCTGGGATTTCCAAACCCCTTCATTAACTGGATCATGGCCTGCATTTCCACTCCTACTTTGAGCATCCTGATCAAGGGATCTGCCTCCCATTTCTTTCACTCCGAAAGAGGATTGAGACAGGGATGTCCTCTATCCCCGCTTCTGTTCCTTCTGGTAATGGAAAGATTGAGTCGTCTCATCACATCTGCCAACAGGAACGGGACTATCCGAGGGCTGAAGATATCAGATGAATGTTTTCTCACTCATCTTCTCTTTATGGATGATGTCCTCATTCTATTGGACGGGAGCATGCGGGACTCGTCGACCTTCTCTCATATCTTGGCTCTTTTCTCCAGGCGACTAGAATGTTGGTTAACAGAGGAAAATCTACCATCACTCTGTCCTGCACATTGGTTGATGAATCTCAACGAGCCCTTTTGGCTTTCCCTTACAATATTCACCCGATCGATAGTGGACTAAAATATCTTGGTTTCTGGCTCAAACCCACATGCCAACGCATTGCAGATTGGACTTGGCTAATCGCTAAATTGGAGAAGCGTCTTACTAGCTGGAGCTACCGGTACATTTCCAGGGTCGGCAGGCTGATTCTTATCAAATCAGTGCTAGAGGCCACCCCGGTTTTCTGGATGGATCTTGCATGGATCCCCAGATATACCTTAGCATGCATGCAACAAATATGCAATCGATATCTGTGGGCGGGTAGCCAAGATAAGAAAATATTCGCTGGGATTGGTTGGCAGAAGATTGCCATACCAAAAAAGTGGGGAGGATGGGGACTCAAACAACTCCCACTCTTTGCTCAAGCTCTGGCTGAGAAGATGAGTTGGGCTCTGATCACAAGCCAAAATCTGTGGACTAGGCTATCATAGCATAAGTACATCTGGCCCCTTGATATCATGGATTGGATCAGACACCCTACCTGGAACAGCTCGGGGACGTCTTCTATTTGGAAGGCCATTATATATTCAATGCCCATGATAAGGGATAATTTGGCTTGGCGAATTAGGAATGGTGCACAAGCACGGATTGGTATTGACCCCTGGGCGGGCAGTGGGGGTAGACATCAACTCCCCCAGGATCTTGTTGAGTACCTGCTCACCCGTAATATCAAAGTTATTGCACACATTGTGGATCAAGAGGCCTCTGATATATTTCATCAGGCTTGGTACTCTCCACGACAATTAAATATCCCTCCACAGTGGCACCGGGCTTGGAATTCTTACAGGGAGGCACTGACTGAATCTCATATTCGAATTACTGAAGGTAGTGACGAGCTGATTTGGAGTCCATCGGATGCAGGATTTTACACTCCAAAGGAGGGGTATACCCTCCTCATTAGCCATAGGAAGCCGGTCAACCTGATGGATTGGTGGCAATCAATATGGAAACTATCCACCACTCCGCGCTCCAAGCTGTTCTTCTGGTGTGTTCTCCGGAACAAGGTACCTTCGGGAGAAAACCTCCAGCGCAGAGCCCATCAAGGTCCAACCTGGTGCGTTTTTTGCCGAGCTGAGTCAGAATCCACAGATCACTTATTTCTTCACTGCAGTATTGGGAAGACACTGTGGAACAACATAAAAACTTCCTTATCTTACAACGGGCTATGGCACGGACAAAACATCTTAGAGGCCTGGGCGGATTGGAGCACCAGGCACAAAGGCTCGTTATTATTAAATCTCCCGGCCATAGTGATATGGCATTTATGGAAGGCACAGAACCATATTATATTCCAGAATAAACCTGTATATTGGCACTTGGTCGAAGCTCGCACCATAGCGGCGTACAAGGACCTTCCGGAACTTCCATCTGCTCCCCCCCGTCGCACTCGACCGCCCCCCATCATTGATCGAACTCTCCCATGGGCATACTTCGATGGCGCAACAAACCAACAAGGCTGTGGGGGTGGTATCATCATCCACAAATCAGACCAACACTATTACAAAATCAAAGTGGGTTTGGGCATGGGTTCAAACAATTTTGCTGAGCTGATTACCCTCAGACATCTCCTTCATTTTGCATTGGGTCATAATATTGATAGCATCAACATATTTGGGGACTCAAAAATCATAGTTAATTGGTTCAACAACATTTCAATCTGTCACGTGCACACACTCAGCATCATTCTGCATGAGATCCTGGACTTCAAAGCAACATTTAACTTAATCTCATTTTCTCACATCTACAGGGAGCACAACGAAGGTGCCGACAGATTATCCAAGGAGGCCGCGCTGATGGATCGAGGTGTTTGGGAAATTACGGAAGTCAATGGCCAGCAGGAACACAAATACTACCATCGTCCCTATATAGATCAGGGATATCAGCTAGCTGCTGCACCTTAACAGAAAAATTATTTTTGAATATTTATAGCAGCACTTATGTATTTAATCTTATAGCATAATCTGAACTATTTCCAAGCAAGCCAAAGGTGGCTTTTTTGAAAATTTTTGACAATACTAGATGACCCTGCGTGGAACATCATATTTATAGATCCATATTTTGGCATATGACATAGGCCTCACTGCAGGCACAGTGATCCTAGCATAATCATAGCGATATCAATGTAAAGTTTCAAATTATTAATGAAAGTTTACAGATTTTTCCAGAGGAAAAAAAATAATAATACAAAGCCACAAAAATAACAATAGATGGATTCTATGGGGCCCAGTAATAACAATATGGGGACAATAGGGGCACAACAATATTAATAAGGGGTACAACTACAATAGTAATGGGGTAATCACTAGTATTATAGGGACCCAACATGCCCCTCTCCTTCTAAAACGTGTTGTCCTCAACGCTTGAGTACTTCTGGATGCTTTTGTATAAACTTCTCATCCTCCCATGTGGAATCTTCAACAGATAAGTTCTTCCACTTGATAAGATACTCTGAAATTGATCGATTTCGTAGCTGCCGAGTTCTTGTTTCTGTGACTGCTTCTCGTTCCAATATAATTTTTCCTTCCTCATCAAGTTCTGGCAATATTGTTTGAAGTGGGAGCTTATCACCTATAACCTTCTTTAAACATGAAACATGGAAAACTGGGTGCAATCGAGAAGTTGCAGGAAGCTCTAATTTGTATGCCATAGTACCAATCTTTTGCAACACCTTGTATGGACCATAATACCTTGGTGATAATTTATTATCCTTCTTAGCTTTCTTGAGGGACATTTGCTTATATGGTTGTAACCTTAAGAATACCCAATCACCTACATCAAAACTTCTTTCGCTGCGATGTTGATCTGCCTGTTGTTTCATTCTATTTTGTGCCAACACAAGGTTATCCTTAAGAGTTGGAGGACTTGTTGTTGATGTTCGATGTGATGTTCCACTGCCTGAACCTTAGAATTTTCTCTTAAATATGATGTGATGGATGGTGGTTGATACCCATAAAGTGCATAAATGGGGTCATTTTTGTTGTTGTATGGAAGGAAGTGTTATACCACCATTCAGCCAGAGGCAACCATTTGACCCATTGTGTCTGTTTATCAGATACAAAGCAACGAAGATATCCTTCCAAACATTTGTTTACTATCTCAGTTTGCCTATGAGATTGAGGATGATAAGATTATCTATGAGCTAACTAAGTACCAAGACAAGAAAATAATTCTCTCCAAAAATTTCTAGTGAAAATCGGATCTCTGTCACTTACAATAATCTTTGGGTTTCCACTTAGCTTTTGAATTGTTTCCATAAATGCATAGAAACTGTACTCGCTTTAAATGGATGTGATAATGCACAAAAGTGTGCATACTTGGTAAGTCTGTCAACTACCACCATGATGACACTCTTTCCCTCAGACTTGGGTAAACCTGTGATAAAATCCATTGAAACCTCCTCCCAATGTTGGCTTGGAATGGATGAAGGTTGTAATAGACCCATTGTCTTAATTATTTCAACTTTATTTTTTGTTGGCAAACCAAACATTCCGCCACAAACTTTTGGATATCTGATTTAAGGCCATCCCAAAAAAATTCCTTCTTAACCCTATGGTAAGTTTTTAAAAATCCTGAGTGCCCTCCTAAGGGAGAAGTGTGCAATTCCATAAGAATTTTTTATTTTAGCTGGGAATTCTTACAGAGTTATAAGCGATCTTTGTACCATAACGAATCATTTTGCCAGCTAAATGTATCAGATGTACTGGAATCTTGTTGTAATTTTTGAATAAGTGTCCACACTTCTTCGTCATTCTTCCATTCCTCCCTTGCTTCATTTATCCAATCTGGTTGGATAATAGAAATGGCGCACAACAATGCTTCCACATCCTCATCCTTTCTTGAGAGTGCATCTGCCACCACATTTTGCTTCCCTTTTTTGTAGATGATTTCAAAGTCATAACCCAACATCTTTGTGACCCACTATTATTGCTCTTCAAAGGATAATCTTTGTTCTAAAAAGTATTTAAGGCTATCATGATCCGTTTTTACCTTGAAGTGTCTTCCCATTAGGTAGGGTCGTCATTTCTTAAGTGCATGGAGTATTGCCAACATTTCCTCCACATAAATAGCTTTGCGTAAAAACTTTCCCTTGATTGGACGACTTTCAAAAGCAATAGGTCTTTCATCTTGCATTAAAACAGCACCAATTCCATTTCCTGAAGCATCACATTCCACAATAAAGGTTTTTGTGAAGTTCGGTGTCGCTAAGACAGGTGCTTGGCACATTGCCTCTTTAAGATGTTCGAAGGGCTCTTTTGCTTTTGGAGTCCAGGAAAATGCATCTTTCTTCAATAGTGTTGTTAGAGGTGCTGCTATTCTCCCATAATTCTTAACAAACTTGTGATAATACCCTGTCAACTGGAGAAATCCTCGCAGATGCTTTATGGATGTGGGGATTCTCCATTCCTTAATGGCTTTAATTTTGCTAGGGTCTACCTTAACTCCTTCATGAGATACAATAAGACCCAGATATTCCACCTCTTGTACTCCAAAGAAACATTTGGATCTTTTTGCATATAATTGTTTCTCCTCCAAAAGTTGTAGCACCCTGTCAACATGTTCAACATGATCCTTCCAAGACTTGCTGTAGATTAGTATATCATCAAAAAATACTAACACAAATTTTCTAAGGAATGGTTTGAAAATTGAATTCATCAAACCTTGAAATGTTGAAGGTGCATTGGTAAGGCCAAAAGGCATGACCAAAAATTCATAATGACCCTCATGAGTTCTAAATGTTGTTTCAGAATGTCTTCAATATTCATTCTGATTTGATGATATCCTGAACGAAGATCCAACTTGGTGAAGTAAATTGATCCATGCAATTCATCCAGTAATTCATCAATGACAGGAATGGGAAACTTATCTTCAATAGTGAGCTTGTTGAGCTCCCTATAATCCAAACACATGCACCATGATCCATCCTTCTTGTGCACCAATACTACTGGAGCAGAGAAAGAACTTTGACTCGGTTGAATTATACCAGCCTCTAGAATTTTTGCAACCATACATTCAATTTCACTCTTTTGGGCATAGGGATATATGTACAACTTGATGTTTGGAGGAACACTTCCTGGAATCAGATGAATAGCATGATCAAGATCACAAATAGGTGGGAGACCTTTGGGAGTATAAAATACCGTGGAATGATTGTCCAAGACTATTTCGAGAACTGGAGAAATAGATGATTCCAATGTGGAAACATCTAGTGAACATAATTGTGCAATTACACATTTTCTTCATTTTTTAGAAGCTTTGTCATACCATTAGAACTGATTATCTTTCCCAGTTTCCCTACAATACCCCTTAACACAACTTCCTTTACTGCCATAGAAAATTTCATGAAAATTTCTTGAAAATTAAAAGCTATTGTACCCAAGGATTGTAGGCATTGGACTCCTAGTACAACATCAGCACCTCCCATTGGAATGGAAAGCATTGGG
>APFE030279656.1:1336-22087 GCA_000404065.3 Pinus taeda
TGCAGGTACGCACCTCCTGAACTGTTATCCTGCGTACTTCTTTATTTTTCATCAAAAATGAGAGCCATGCCATGGGTGTTGCCATCAAGTACAACATCTGAAACATATAATCATACCAGATCCATAATGCCAACAGTCTGCTCGTAGTCAGGCCATATTTTCCTTTAACTCTTGGACCATTTCCAATATCGTAAGATTGGTGTTGCGAGGTTCTTCTCCTGACTACACCCATACTTCAGGATTTCTTTAAGGAAATGTTGTAGGTCTTGGGCATGCCACATTTCTATGTAGAACACTGTCCATTCTTCTCATTTTCCACTGTTATTATGTTTTTGAACTTGAGCCTATACCAATTAGTAAGTCAACGCAAATTTAATTGTACCTACTATTTTAATGTCAAAGGCCATAGTTTGGTACCCTTGGTTGTGGTACAACTTGCCACACTACCAAAACAGTTTGTAGAAAAATTAATAAATTTTAAAAGTATATAATAAAATGGTAAACCCAATTGCTATAATATGAAATAGTTGACTAAAATGGTCATTAATGAAATTGTGGTTCTGTATTTAAAAGTCAAAGGTTGTGCATGATTACATATGGCTTATTCTAAGTTATGCTGTCAGGGTTATCTCCACCGTACTTTGATTTTTATTACACTAGAGAAAGTGGTACAATGTTATGGAATTACATTTTAATTGATATTAAATCTACCATGTATTCATGGCAAGAACAGACTCTAGCTACCCTCTAGCTATTCTAACCCCTTGTTTCTCCTACCACATCTATGGTGAAAGAGCTAGGTCTGAGATCTGACGATTGATCTGTTCGTGGAATCCCTCTTTCTTATTTCCTTTGGTGAAGTGTCTCATTTTATACCCCTTCTTTTGTTGTTTCCATTTTCGTTTGAGAGACCTCGAGTCTACACATTGGGTTACCATTAACTCATTTTTAGCATCGGCTTGAAGTATGCCATGGCCGTGTTTGTTTGGTTTTCCTTGCGAGCGCAACCGATTCTAGGTGAGGAGACAAATTTTAGGAATCTTTGATTTTGTTCCTTGATATCTTATGGCTATGCTTTCAATCTCACTTTCTATCTATTTTGGTTTCAGGTTAGCCAGGATTATGTTCGAGTCAGTGAGCAATCCCTTAGAGGCATTGTTCTTTTTTTCTTGGCTCCACCATCATAAAATTAACTCGTAAGTCTCCATTTTTACCTACCAGAGGGTTGCTATAGTGGATGTTTTCTTGCTAGTCTATTGAACGGTGCTTTGATTTTACAGGATAATTGTCATGGTCCCTATTAGACACTAGTTAGAACATTGGTGAGGGTTTTATGCAAGTGATTGTGTTTGCCAACAAGCACATTTACTCCCCCTTTCCTTTGTTTGATTTACCTGTGTTATATTCTACAATGTTTTTTAGGGTTTCTCCGCGCTTGAATATCTTATACTGGATCTGGGTGTGTTGCGATGACTCTTCAAGTTGTAGCTTTTCTTATCTTTGAAAATATGGAACAACAAGCCTTAGAGGCGACTACAATATTATACTGTATTTGGTTAGATATAGAAAGTTCTGGAATTTATGTTTTCGTCTATAGTGGCTTAGAACTAGTTACTTGGTCAATTATTTTGAAGGGAATGAAAACCTTCTTTGGTTCAAAACTAGACTGTAGATGTCATTGTAGTCTCGGTATCTAATCATCTTTTTGTATATCTATATTCGATTAAGTATATGTACCGTTGTCTTATATGCATATTTTGTTTGTTATTTGATAGTAAACTTATGGCTTTTAACATTATTCTTGAGAAATGCTATGAATAGAACAATGGTGATGGTTTTGTGTGAAAATTATACAGTTATTTGTAAATGTCCCTTATGGATTTTAACACTATGCTCGAGCAATGCTATGAATAGAACATTGGAAAGGGTTTTGCATTAAAATTATACAGTTATTTGTAAATGTTCCCCCTTGGAATATTATCAAGTTCTGCTTTCAGTATTTGTACAGTAAAGTCGTTTGCAATTGTTTTCCCTTCGGAATGTTTTCTAGTTCCACTTTCGGAATTTGTACAACTAATTTGTAAATGTTTCCTCAGGAATTTATTTGGTTTCTCTTTTTTTGTAAGGGAAATTATTCTTCCAATTTCTCCGTTTAATCCCTAATATGTAGCTGTTGTGGAATGATTCTATGTTGTGTTTCAATTGATTCCATTTCCTTAAGGTCACATAGGAGGTTGAATCCAACGATAGTAACCTCTCGCTGAATCTTTACCCTCGTTGGCCAGTTACTTGAGTACTTGAAAAATATGGATTTTAATTTCCAACACAAAAATCGTATTCTTGCTTGTTCTATCGTCCTAGAAGGGGGATAATACACGAAATAAAATATTTGAAAGGAATTAACAAGTGCTTCTTGTGAGAATAAGGAAAAATCAAAATACATGTATTGGATATCCTTTATGTGTGGAATCTTGTATATGTAAATTAACATTCGCAGAGAGGAAAGACATGTGGACTGTAGTTTTATAAGACATGATGACACATAAGAAAATTGAGTAAGTATAACACACGAGTAACAATAAATGAAATTAAATTTGATTAAGAGTAGGGTGTTAACTTTTGCAACTACAATAAAATTTCACCTAGGATAGCTCAAATGAACAAGATAATTATTTTATTAGATTCCTCTTTTCGAAAGGACCAAAATTGACCTAGAGACCACCCAATTTGTTCAAGCGGAAGTTGAGTTATGAATTATTTTATTCATACATGTATTATGGAATAGATGGGCCCTAACCACATGATTAACTACGTGGTTCAGTCGTAACCCCAAGTGACCCCTCAGGAAATCATATAAATAGAAGAGACCGCAATATTATTTGGACACATATTCTCTTCTATTTTTTCTTGGTTCACATAGGTTTGATGGAAGGAATTCGCTCAAGGGTCCGAAATCATAGGAGAAAGGTTCGCTATTGGTTAGGGTCTTTTGGATCTTGGTTGCTGGCATAGAACAAGGAATTATGGTCCTTCGTCACTAGCATACAAGCCTATGACAGTGACTATAGAGCCTTAGACACTCTTACAAATGCTTATTGGAGTGGCTCTGGGTTCAGAGGCAGATCAAAAGGTTTCGGTCCTCGGTTGCTCACACCAGTTAGCCCTGGGAGCAACCTTGTCATATCAGTCTCTCGCAAAAATCAACAATGGTGAAACTTTAGTTTATTGGTCACTCACACAGCTTGACTAGGGAGCGACTTGGGGTCTTTTCATTTCAGTGCAAGAGTCGCACGCATAGAGACCTCCTAAGTGTGACTCTGTAGTCAGAGTTGCTTGCATACTCTATTCATGAAAGTGACCCAGAAATTTCAGTCACTCACAAATAGTGTTCATGAGGGTGACCCAGTTCAGATCTAGGGTTTTGACTTCTTGGCTTCAACTCGATTTAGTGATCACGCAAATCTGGTTTTTCACTCCACTGTTATACAGATCTGTAATCTGACTTGTTAGTTCCCAATGCAAACATATGTATTAGGCTCATTGACAGTTACAACAATACTCAGCAGTGTTTGGCATTGTGAAAACATGATGGAATAGACATTATTTTGTGAGATAAAATTACAACCATCAATATGAGGGTTATTATTCCTGTTATGGGTGATTGTACTGTCTTTTATTGCATAGATAAAGTTATGGGTGATTGTAATGTCTTTTATTGCATCATTTGATCACGATCTAAGAAGAAGAAGATTTGCAAGGGTTTCCCCATAGTGGGTTTTGCCTATGTCTCAAACCAATCATGGTGTCTCTATGTGTGTGCATGATTTATTCTATTGTCCCTTTTATATCACATTGAATTGATGATAACGGTGATGTTGTTTCTTCCCATGTAATCGCATATGTTGATGTATAATGGGATAGATTTGAATAAATTAATGATGAAATGGGGTGAACTTAATGTATTAATGATGAAATTAAACTATCATAGAAAATAACAATGTATTAATGATGAAATGCAACTAGCATAGCAAATAACAATGTATTAATGATGAAATGCAACTATCATAGCAAATAACAATGTATTAATGATGAAATGCAACTATCATAGCAAATTATTATGTTTAGTTATTGTACTTCCTATTTGAGTACATGGATGTTTCTAATGTGCTTGATGAGATGTGAATAGTACAACCTTCTCGAGGATCAATTTGAGATGCAGATATGGAAATAGATGAAGAGGTACATGATGAAAAGGCGAAAAATTACGTCAAGTGGCCTATGTCGAAAGAGTAGGTGCTCAGTTTTTGAATACCACAAGGTATGCATGCTATGTTTTGTTTCTGCTATTGGCTCGGTAAGCCTTAAGGTATGATGAAACTACCTCTTCCTTTAATATTCATACATGCATATGAAATTGACTTGGATCTATGTTTCCTATGATGAAAATATGAACCTAGAGTTGAACATTTTGACCTTCTTGAATTCTATGAGGCTATCTAATGTTACACTTCATGTTTGGTTAACATCTATGATCTATCTATTGGATATCTTGATCCTTTAAATAAGGCTAGCACCTTGGCTCTAGAAAATGATACTCTTGATACATTTCATGACGGATTTAACATAGAAGGATAGTTCATTGACTCATAGGAATACATGAGTCTATTGATAATGCTTGTGACAAGCATGATGAAAGCATATGGAAAGAGTGTTTGACACTCTTGTTGTTTTGATAAAGATTTATTAAATGACCTAATCTGATCTCATTGGTCATTAAGTGCATATGAGAGGTATAAGTGTAAGATTAATATTCCATATCTCTTACAACATGTGGTCTTGTCTTGATGGCATATGGTTAAAGTAGATGTAGTAACTTGACATAGTGACTTGTTAGAAAGTTCTATTGTGTTCATAATCCTTGAGATCTATCTACTCCTTTGAGTCTAAGCCTTTGATGAGAGGTTGATGTCATGATGTTGATAGACATATATTTATGATCTAATACACTTGATTTTGCATGACTCTACTAGAGACATGTTACTTACATGAATGAGGATGGATGATGCAGATCCTGAGTTACAGGGATAATCACTTCTTAATATTCTTAGCCTTATTACTATTTTTCTGAAGTATGATTTATGTACATCTAACAATATCAATCTGCAGCAGAGTCTTAGATCTAAAGCCCACACAGAAATTAGGCTTTTTTCTTCATTCATAGTCACATATCTACAAGATCTTGTCCCTTGTCACACTCATGCTAAGGCCTAGAGGTTTGACTATTGTTGACCATCCTCTTAAGCATTATGAGGATGTTTGAACTCTTAATGATGATTTCCCTATCATATTCTTCCATTTTCAACTCAACATGTAGATTGAACTTGTTTTTGAAGGTGACTAGGACACACACAGATATATATATGTATATATATATGTATGTATGTATGTATATGCATATGTCACTATGTTTGTGTTAAAATAGCTTGACATGATTTGGCATTACTGGTATATATGAAAAGTGTTTTGACATGATGCTAAACAACAACTCTCAATTCATGATTGACATCTTCTTTGACTATAGATCTCTCCACGACAAAAAATTGTACTAGACTTGATGTCTAGTGATCTGATTTGATGATTCTTGATTTGCCTTGATATCAATACTATGTGGGCATGATGACTTATGTGGGTATTTTGAGATTTGCCTCACATTTCTTAGGTAAATGGTTGAAGTAATTATATTTGTGATTTGGCATGAAAAATGGAACCTTCATGACTCATCCTTGATGTATGCATTTGCACCTAGTTACGTGATGACTTGTATTATGATTATGAGAATGACTTAATCAATTTCAGATTAATAATGCATGACTTGTTGGCATGATGAAATCATGATTTGATATGAGATCCAACAGTCTCTTGGTTCAAAGTATTAATACTATGATAATGACGACTTTGATAATGGTCTTGATCTTACTTCTAAACTTTGATGAGTTGACTTTGTTGTTGATGGGTATGTTGTCTTGTATAGGCATCATGCTTAGAGAATTCCTATCCAGATATGTCTAGATTTGAGAGTTATCTGATGAAGTCAGGATGATGAATTCAAATGTATGGCTTTGATATTGATTATGGTTCTAGTTTTATATCTTGATAATCTACTTGTGATAGGTGATGAGCCTTTCATGATCTAAATTAGAGGGAGATGATTTGTGAAGCCCAAAATGATGTATCATGTCGTGATGATTTAATTTATGGAGCTTGGTAAAGAATTTCCACATGGAAAATGTTTTTGAATAATGAAAATACAAATCCTTCGATACTCCAATTTACAACTCAAGATGTCGTTGAACTTGACATGGCATCCGACAATTGTTTTAAGATTTGATGTTCCATTTTGAACATCCATCTGTATATATATGATGTGCATAGAACCTTAATGAATTTATGATTCAGTTTCTTCATAGATTTTCGACCGAAAATGTTTTAAAATATATGGATGAGGTGTTCTAGTTTTCAGAATGAGATATTTCTCCTGTGATATGTGTATGCAGAGATGTATTGCTAATATTTGAGATTATTATGGATAAGCACATTTGGATGCCACTTTAATATATGATCTGACATGATATCTTGGATGATAGGTCCAAAGCATGACTGAGGTTGATCATGATGTTGTTAGCATTGCTAGTTGTGAGGGAGGATACAAAAGCTACTTAGGGAGATCTTTGAGCATGATGTGGATATGACATGGATAGAATGGATATATTGTGATGATATGATTGGAAGTAAGTCCCATATTTATAGTTTGGACCAAGATAATCTCATATATAGAGACAATGTAGATGTTCGAAACAAGCTAAGGCTTGTGGTTGGAACCGCCTTGAGTGCGAAGATGATTATGGTATCCTTTTGATATTTATGAGATTATATATGATTATGACATGATATTTGATTCAATTTTTTGTATGAAAATGAAACAATCTCTATTGAGACAAGTAGATTGCATATATTCTCTCAGAGGCATCTTGATTTTCAGAGAGCATCCCCTCCAGATGAGGGACAACGCTGATAGAGAACACAGAGCCAACTCTTCCACTTTGTTTGTGATCTCTGGGTGAGGAATTGATGAATAAGGGATCCTGGGGTTTAGGGAACTCTAGAAAATAGGGTACTCCCTTATTTGCTACCCATACGGTTGATGGTTTAACTCCCTTGTCTGGTGTTTGTAGAGTATACTCGAATTGACATTATACCCACAGGGAGGGCATGTTGAGAATATAACTCCTTATCTAGCCAATGAGTTGAGGCTATGCTTGGGGTGTACAACCCAACGCAATTATGATGCATCAGTTCTACCACATGACTGTTTCAGGTCATTCATGGGAAGATCAGTAGGAAATATGATTCCTGTTTGAGGGTAAATCTCCCCAATGAAACTTTGGGATGAGGGTAAAGCTCCGTGATGAAATTATAGGGTCAACGGTGCACTCCCCTATGTGATACAGGGTCAAGGGCTTACTCCCCTATTTGATGAGCTATATTATTTCTTAGTATGGGTGGAAGGTATTTAACCTTGGTGTGATTCCAAGTTGAGATGTTCTCCCTGATGATATGTTATCCAATGATGATTCGTGATAATATTCTAGCTAGTATCCCATCGACATAGATTTCAAGTGGTAGACAGATAGATAGATGGTGGTAGCTTGAGCTCCCCTTTAATAACAAATTCTTCTTCTTCTAGATTTAAGAATGTTCAGCATATGTGTAGGAAAAATCAAGAGATAAGAAGGAATACACAAAGGATAAATCAAGATCTACGATGATGATTTGTGATCACGAGACACTTGGGATGGAAATGGAATGATGACTACATGACATATATGATCCGCGATGATTCATGATGACACTTGAAGGTTCCAGAATAACATATTCTTCGATGCATAGATATTGGCAGGTGGAATTCTCCCAAGTCAAGAGGAAGTGTTAATTTTTGAAATTGTGGTAAAATCCCCCCTTGGATAGCTCAAATGATCAGTATAATGATTTCATTATATTTGTCTTCTCCTGAGGACCAAAATTGACCTAATGATCACCCAACCTGGTTAAGCAGAAATTGAGTTATGGATTATTTTATTCATACATGTATTATCGAATGGGTTGGCCCTAAGCACATGAGAATTTCTTCCTTCAATCTTAACTCAAACTAACCCCTCCGAAAATCCTATATATAGAATAGACCTCAACATAATTTGGACAAGTCTTCTCTTCTCTTTTGTCTTTGTTTGCACAATTTCGATGGAAGGAGTTCTCTCAAGGGTCTAAAATCATACGCAAATGGTTCACTCTAGTTTAGGGTGGTTTGGATCGCAGTTTTTGGCATAAAACAAGGCATTATGGTCCCTCATCACTGGCATAAAAGTCTATGAAAGTGACTATACACCATTGGACACTACCACAGAGGATTATGCAAGTGACAATGGGTTTAGAGGTAGAGCGAAAGGTTCTGGTCCCTAGTCACACACACTAGCTAGCGTGGGGAGAAACCTGGTCATCTCACTCACTAGCATAACTCAAAAATGGTGTGGCTTTAGTTTTTTAGTCCCTCATACAACTCATTTAGGGAGAGACTTTATGTCTTTGTCGTTCAGTGCAAAATTCAGACAAATAAAGACCTCATTAGAGTGACTCTACAGTCACAGTCGCTCGCATCTTATATTAGTGAAAGTGTCCCAAAATTTTAAGTTACTCATAGACAATGTTGATGAGGGTGACCTAGTTAAGGTCTAAGGTTTTGACATCTTGGCATGAGCTAACTTCAGCGATCAGGAAGATTTGGTTTTCCTCTCTATTGTTATACAGATCTATAGATATGTAGATCTGATTTGTTAGTTTACGGTGCAAAAATATGTATTAGGCTCATTGACAAGGCAAAAATACTCAACAGTGTTTCGCATAGTGATAATAGTGTAAAAAAATTGAGATTTCTTTGTGATAGCACACTATAACCATTAGTATGATGGTTCTAATTCCTGTCGTGATTAGATCTGTTTTATAGATATCATAATATTTTTACTGAATAGATAAAGTTATGGATCATTGTACTCTCTTTTGTTGCATCATTTGATGACGATCTAAGAAGAAGAATATTTTCAAGGGTTTTCCCCATATTGGATTTTTCCTTGGTCTCAGACCAATCCTGATATCTCTATGTATGTGCACGCTTTCTTCTATTGTCACTTTTATATTCCATTGCATTGATGATGATCGTGATGTTGTTTCGTCCTATGTATTTGCATATGTTGATGTATAATGTTGTATATCTAAATAATGTAATGATTAAATGTGGTGAACTTAGTGTATTAATGATAAAATGCAACTATCATAGCAAATAATGATGTCACCTTAAGAAAATTTAACATAAGGAAGGATAGAGTGGGTGCTATGATGGTCATGAATTAGGGAGCCTTTGCTGAACTCGAGTATTCAATAAGATGGAGTTTTAAAAAACAACACCTAACCACTAGTCTCTATCAAGGAAAATACTGCATATCTGTCAATTATCTCATGGGAATATAAACAATTTTTTTTATAAAAACACGTAATCAAGACTTAAACTAGAAATTGTATAAAATAGAAGTTTATTCATTTATTTATAGAAAAATAAAGAAGAATTAATATATCCATGCAAACTTATATGTAGTATTTTGGGAATGCAAGTATCTAGTAAAAATAATTCGCATGTACAATATATTTTACATTTCTAAATGAAATTATCTTCTAGTGAAGGTTAAAAACATTCACTCGTGAAGCCATTGTTTCCATTTCTAATTAAGAAGGGAATATTAAAAAACATTATGGAGTGGTATAGATAGCAGATAACTAGAACATTTAGCACACAACATACACTAAAATCATCAATATATTTTATTAAATAAAACACCTTTAATTTGGTGAATTTTAGATTCATCTCAGAAGTATAAATCAACAAAATGTTCCTAGTGGGAAATCTTTTCAGGCTTCACCCTAAGATAAACTGAGTATATATAAATGAAGCATATAGTATCAATTCTGTGAGAAATATATATATTTAAAACCAAATG
The DNA here is from genome assembly GCA_000404065.3 of Pinus taeda. Taxonomy (NCBI): domain Eukaryota; kingdom Viridiplantae; phylum Streptophyta; class Pinopsida; order Pinales; family Pinaceae; genus Pinus; species Pinus taeda. The sequence continues at coordinate 11,440 of APFE030279656.1, forward strand.
TTGCTGAGGGCGAAATACACAAAAGAAAATATAGACCGCAACCATAATTTTTATGCCATCAGCATCGAAAATTTTCCCTAATCTCATTTTCCTAATAGAAGAGGGCCAAAAATATTCTCTCTATATACCAAGAGTGAAATAGGCCTGCAGAGGTTTGGTATCGTGGCTAGCAGATGATTTTGCTAAGTCATTCATGTCATTGTGTAGGTCACAAGTTTGATTCTCGTATTAATCGAGGGCCATTCTTGGAGGCTAGGCGGTTCCTCCTAGAGGTCATAGTGGCAACATTTCATGGCAAGATGGCTTCTTGTTGAAATATAAAAAAATAAATATATTTTGTTGCGCCTTGAGAATACCATCAAGAAGGTAAAAGGTTATGTAATGGGAAACTAACCTTTACCAATATAGGAAGAAGGTAGAGGTGGAAGGCACGTCCTCTATTTGTTAGAAACCCCTGAGTTAACATTAATTCAACGTGTAAAAAGTATTAGAAGTAGGTAGTGAGTACTAGTCTACCGAGGCTAAATACAGCTACGTTTAACTAGAGAAAAACGAAATTACTAGTAAATAGAGACCAACATACTTCTAAAGGTGACAACTTTGAGCATTCCTCCCCTTCCACATTATCGTATAAGTTCCATTAGTGTTTTGAGGACCAACAAGCCATTTTGAATCGAGTCAAGAGACGTGGAAACATACCATATAAAAGAAAAAAGAAAACTAATACATAATAGGGAAATGTGCATGAAGGAATCATGTATTATTTCTTGAAACTAAACAAGAAGGCATAGGCACATTCACCTACGTCTAACCACCATTTCAAAAGTAAAAAATATTCAAATAAAGGTTTCTCTAAGGAGAATATTCTCAATATCCAATTGAAAAATAAATGTGAAAAACCAAAAAAAACTTAATTGGTTCTATTTCCAAGCAAAGACCCTTTTCTAGAGGAACATATCCAATCTTGAATAACAAAATACTGGCTATTTAGACTCATGAAGAAAACAAATAAGGGAGGCCAACAACCCCAATAAAGAAACCAATACTAACATGAAATAATAAGCAAAACAATGCCTATAGAAGGAGAAAGAAAACTAAAGTTACCATGAGGGAATGTTATGGAATTATTCTATGTAAATCGTAGTAGCACTAAAGAAAGGAAGGAAAACTTTGATTATCACAATGGGCATGAGGGTACCCTTATGCAACATGAGAATGAACCTAGTCAACAAAATAAACATACAAGATTTCGACCTATAAATAAAGAACTGTATCAAAATAACTTAAACATGTCAATGCCAACCAGGAGCTAAACATGAGTCTAAAGAGGCTGTGAAATCTAATAATAAAAGAAAATTGTTAGGGTACCAACACCTCTTATGTCAATGCTTAAGAGTTGGAAACAACTTAACCAACCAGAAACACCATACGAAAATGGAAATGACCTCGATGCATTACAAAATGGATTCACATCGTTGGATGGATATAGTAAAATACCCACTAGTTATATTGATCAAGTACTGGTAGCGAAGTAAAGTTCACATGGGCCTGGATGAGGTGGCCACATGAAATTCACTCATGCAAATCCATGATTGTCACCTCTCTGGTCCTTGTTAAATTCCATTTAAAGTCCACTCTTGAAGAAATCATATAATATAAAGTGGGTAAAAGCTAGTTTCAAAATTGAAGTAACTTACAAACCATCATTTGAGACTATAATTTACCTAGTTTCGATGTAGGAGAATATACATATACCTTAGGATTTATCTTATGTATGTTAGAGGTCAGAATAATTAATAAGACCTCGATCGATTCCACTTCACTCGGATAATCCCGAGTGAGGTTGTAGATAAAAACAAATGTCATATAAAAATAAATTAGAAGCATATAAGCCATAAGGTTCATGAGATAGTAATGTTAGATATATTAAACAAACTAGAGAAATGCCATACATGAATATGTATTAGAACAAAAATTGCCAAACCTAAGTATGTGACATTTGGAGAAAATACAAATAAAAATTAACATATTTAATAAACGTGTCATAAAAGTGTCAATGTCGTATTATAAATAAAAATAAATAAATAAATATGGAAACATTTAACAAATATGTCATTAAAAATAAATGTGGAAAAAATTAACAAATCAATGAACATTCATTAATTATATATCTATATAGAGGGAACACCATATCAGTTTCTAATTCTTAATACATTGTAGGCTCATATTCAATTCTTAATATAGTATTCAAATAAAAATATTGAGTGAAATATTTCATTATCTAACACATAACAAATATATATATGAGAAACATATAACAAGAATAAAACATATAAGAAATATTTTAATATCAAATAGTTGCAAATCAAAAATAACATTTTAGAAATTATGAGTTATATATATTTCCTTTTCAATGAGAATCTATACCATTTTTTAATGTGGATTGACATTCTTCTCACTAAACACCCCTAAATCCAATTAGAAAAAGATAACTAAAGAGAACACCATACTTTCTAATTCTTAATATGGTGTAGAGTTATATTTAGTTTTTAATATCTTATTGATAGATGGCAATAAAAAATGTAAAAGTAAAATATTTCAATATCTATCACACATATATATTAATATTTATAAAAAATGAATTAACAATATGTAAAACTATAAAAAATTATTTCATTATCCAGAAAATTACAATAAAAAATAACATTTTTTATAAATTATATATCTCTTTGTTATTGCTAATTATACTATTTTTTTAATATTAACATTCTTCCTACTAAACACTTCTGAATTTAATCACAGAAGAAAATATTCAGAATTCACAACCCTGAATTTAACCATAAATACATAACTGAAATGAAATATTCGAAATTCACATCCATGAATCTAAACATAAAAAAACATAAATACAATATTTAATTCTTGAAAAACACACATTGAAATATTGAAACAATTAATAAATCACTAACAAATATTAATAAACCAGCCAATAAAATACTTCTGGCTTTATTATAAACACACAATCAAACATTAAAGTTGCCAAGTTATGTCATAATTAAATCCTTATTGAACGTCTCACTAGCTCCCAAGCAAACATGAGTCTGGCTTTTTCTAAACATAAAAAAACATAAATACAATATTTAACAGTCATCGTAATCTTTACACATCTGCAAGCTTTGAGGCTTCCTGAGCGGTGCTACCACCCTTGCAGACACATCAGAGTATTTTAACATGAGTAACAAATTATTGGATTATTTTTTTTAATAGTGCAACTAAATTATTTTATAATATTAAATAGTTAGACATCGCTTCAGAGTACATTAACATTATAGAATACTATTGTGGTACCCGAGAAACGTCAATCTTTTGAACTTTGATTAACCAAAAGACTTTATTGGCTAGAGAATTGATTCAACTAGTGTTTTACCTGATGCCGTTGTCAGGTATTTATATAGTTAATTTGTAGACATTTCCTCAGGAATTTATCTCGTTCCGCTTTTGCCGTAAGGGAAATTATTCTTCAATTTCTCCGTTTAATACCTAATTTCTGATTTTTATATATATATATATATAGTCTATGTTGTGATCATTTTGATGGAAATTTAGTTTCCTTTTCCTGCTCTTTTGTATGGATTATAGATTTAGCTAACCCATTAATCTGTATCTAGGTTTGACAAGCTCCTACTTAATTCTCATGTTCTTGTTAGTTTAAATACAACTGAATTGATACTATTCAATTTACTAACATAGGTCTCTAAATCATACACATTGAAGTGTATTTATGATCTACTATTGAATGTTACTATTGAAAATATACATGATATAAGTATAAATTAGAGCTAAACAATTCGAACTATATTTAATAGAATCATTACAATCTTTTTAGTCTAGCAGGAATGCTATATGTTCCTGTACATTATTATTCGCAAATACTCATTTCCAGATTCTATAGTTTGAGTCAACAATTCAATATTGTTCCAAAATGGTACTACGTGTACCGTATTTTAATGATTTAACTCAACTGTAGATGCTACTCATAATACTTGTAGTATTTCGTTTCCTCCCAAGCTTAAGACTTGCCGTCGGGTCCAAGTATCCCCCCAAGCTTGCTCATAAGGCCATTGTCTTCTGCGAGTCTCTGCAGTAAGTGTTGTTGCTATCTGATCATCACGAGACTTAGATTTTCACTGTCTGACCCTTCCACATGGTTTTTCCTGCCCTCCTTAGGGATTCTGGCAACTGCCTTTTCTAACTTCCTTGTTATGAGAAGTTACAAGATCCGTTAATATTCAGTTACAAGATCTGTTAATATTCAAACCAATTCCTTCTTCAATAATTAAAAATATTAATCACCTCAAACAAATAATAATAATAATATCCAGTTTTATTTCTTACTGTCGTAACATAAAATATTTACATTTTTCCTAGGGACATTACATCTCCCCTCCCTGAAATTAAACATTGTCACGATGTTTTCTGGCCAAAAACAACCCTAGATATGCTTGTTTCATGAGATTTTCATCCTCCGAGGTGGCCTCATGTGGCCCAAAGTGTTTCCATTGCACTATAACCTAGGTGATGGCTTGTTTTTGCAACATTACTTCTCTCCGATTGAGTATACTCAATGGCTTGACCAAGAATTCTCCTTCTGGATCGACCTGAAACAAAAGAAAATTAAATTAGTTTTTCTTAATCATAGAAATTAATTGACCTATGTAAGATACTTTATTACCTATATGTCTTGCCAACTTACTATCTCCTTAGGATCATAAATGTATCTTTTTAATATCGACACATGGAAGACATTTTGGACCTGAATATGGCTTGGTAAGGTGAGTTGGTATGCCACTGGCCCTACCCTTGCTAAAATTTGAAATGGTCCACAAAACTGGGGTGTCAGCTTAGCACACCCGCTCCATTGTAACATACTCCTTTTAGCTCATATCCTCACATATACATGGTCCCCTACTTGGTATTCTCTTAAATTCCTGTTCCAATTGGAAAAGTTATTTTGCATATCTTGGGCTGCCTTTAAGTTGGAACATACCTTCTTATCCATTTCTTCCATCTCTTTTAACATCTCAAGTCCCAACATCAACATGTCCTCTGCCCCCCCCCAACTATATTTTGTGCAGAATTTATGTCCGTACAACACATCAAATAGGCACATCTGTAAGGAAGCATTATAGCCATTATTGTAAGGAAATTTGACCAGGTCCAAGTAGTTTTCCCATTTAGATGGTTGTTGCATTACATAGGATCTTAACATCTCTTCTACTACTTGATTCACCAATTCTGTTTGTTTGTCTATCTAAGGATGATAAGCGATACTGAAATTTAATTAAGTACCTAACCCTTCAAATAGGGTTCTCTAGAAGGCTAATGTAAAATTTACATCATCGTCAGAAATTATAGCTTTTGGTAACCCATGGAACCTAAAAATGTTTTGCATAAAAATATTGACAATTTGTACCACTCTGAAGGTGGATAATACTGGTATAAATGGGTTGATTTGTTTAATTTGTCTACCACCACTATGATTAGGTCGTTGTTTATTTTGGATTTGGGTAATCTTGTGATAAAATCCATAGAGATGGTCTCCCACTTCCATTCTAGGATTGGTAGTGGATGTAATAACTCCAGAAGGTGTTGATGTTCTATTTTAACTTGCTGACATTCCAAGCAATGTGTCAAATATTCTGCTACATCTTTTTCATGTCGGGCCAATAGTGCTCCTTCCAGAGTGTGGTAATTAGCTTTTGGTACCCTTGGTGTCCTATAGAAGGACTTTCATGAAATTTATCTAAAATCAAAATTTTAATATTATTTTGGTTGGATACATATAGTCTTTTCTTATAACTCAGCATACCTACAACATCCATCGCATATCCCTGTTGATATTCATGACTAGTTGAATTTTTAACTTGCTATCCTATTTGCTGATATTTCTGATCTTGATCAACTACTCCTTTAATCAACTTGTTGAAAGTAGTCCGCCCTTGATTGTAAGAGATTTGATAGAGACAATGTACCTTTTGAGTTAAAGCATCAACTACCCAGTTCTCTTTCCTATTCAGATGTTTAATCTCAAAATCAAATCCACTTAGGAAATCTACACATCAAGCCTGCCTAGCATATAAAGTAGGCTAACTGAAGTAACTAGTGAAACTATGATGGTCCGTCATTAACATAAACTTTTTACCCATAAAGTAGTTATGCCACATTTTCAAGGCATGAATGACGGCTGCCAACTCCAAATTGTAAGCATAATATTTCTGCTCGTGTTCTTTTAAATTCCTAGGCTCATAGATGACTACCTTTCCATCCTACATTAGTACTCCACCTACCACTTCCTTGCTTACATTTGTGCACACCACATAGTCCTTACTTGGATCCGCTATGCTTAAAATAGGCGCGGTGGTGAGCAGATGCTTGAGCTGCTCAAGCTTTTTTGACATCCTACAATCCATTTAAAAGTTTTTCCCTTTTTATGTAGGGAGGTGATAGGATAGGCCCCTCTAGAGAATCCTTCCATAAATTGTCAATATTGTCCTACCAATCCCATGAAACATCTTATATCTACCATGTCCTTTGGCATTGGCCATTCCATTATGGTCCTTATCTTTTCGGGATCTACTATGATTCCATCTTTAGTGATAATGTGGCCTAAGTACTAAATCTGTTCCTTAAAAAAATATCGCACTTGTTGTATTTAGCATACAATTGATGTTCCCAGAGAGTTTACAATACTAGTTTGAGGTGTTCCTTGTGTTCCTTAATATTCTAGGAATATATCAATATCCCATCAATAAAAATTAACTAAAATTTATCTAAATACTGATAAAATATATTTTTCATTAAACAAATAAAGGTTGTGGGGGCGTTGGTTAACCCAAAGGGTACCACTACAAACTCGTACTGTGCATAATGAATCCTAAAGGAAGTATTAGCTATATATTCCTCTTTGATTCTAATCTCGTCATATACATATAGTAAATTAATCTTCGAAAATATTGTTTCCCCTTTTACTTGATCAAATAGTTCATCTATGCAAGGCAATGGATACATGTTTTTGATAGGCAACTTATTCAGTTGACGACAATCCATGCACATATGAAGGGTTCCATCCTTCTTTTTGACAGGTGATTATTTGCTATATTTTGCAAAGGTCTCAGAATGCCTTGCATCTCCTGTTTAACTCCTTTATCTTTCTTTTAACCGATAGTTTTTGTTTTACAGTTTACAATGGACCAATGCCTTTCCAACCAGTCGATACCTATCAACACATCATATGATCCAAGGGGAAGTACATTGAGATCTACCACCAAAGGCTGACCCGCTATTTACAAAGGATAGTTATTGACCTTAGACAACACAAGTCTCTTTGCCCCTGATGCTAGCTTTACTAGCCAAGGGTTTTCAAACGTACAGTCTCTAATTTACATTGCTCCACTATCTTAGGACTAACATCACTTAAAATAGCTCCATGATCTATTAAAACATATACAGTATGATCGAATCTTTTACCTTCAAACTCCGCAATAGTCGGCTGGTATTCAGCCTAATGATCTTCTGGAGCAGCATTAATTTTTGGGACGCTCCAGGCTACATCACCTACCGTAGATGCTTCATGGATCTACCAAAATGTATTCAATGCCCTTCTCGTTAGAACAATTCTTAATGTAATGTGGCCCTCCACATCCCCAATATTGTACTAGAGGTGTTGTCTTCGCTTCGTTCTCAACCTTTCCTAATTTCCCATTAGATTTGGGTTCATGGGAATGTCTAAATCTGGACTAGTTTTGATGTGGATTTTTGTTGATTTGTGCCTTGGAAAATCCTTTGTTGACAATGCCATGACTTCTCTTATTGCCCACAACAACCTTATTACCCTTTTTGTCAGACCATCTTTTTCCCATAATTTCTCTCTTCTACTTTCTTTGTTGATAACATATCCTGGCCTTTCATATAACATCATCCATGATTTTTGGGTTGTCAAATTCAATTTGCTCCCTCATAAACAAGGGAAAACTACTGAAAAACTATTGTAAAGGGGTAAGATAGGTAATAAACTTGTCCACTGTTTGTTGTCCAAGCCTACATCATGGAATTCTTTTGCCTTCTTGTTGCAGAATCATTTAGTCAAATATCTTTCCTTGAAATACTTTAGGAACTTCTCCCAGGATATACTTTGTTCACTTACCCCTCGTACAGTCTTCACCTCCTCCCGTGATAAGGTGGCCTTCCGTTGTAGCTGGAAAATGGCCAAACGAGATTTTAGGTTGTGATCATATTCATATAGTTAGAAGTATTTATCCATATTAATAAGCGAAACTTCAGCTGCTTCCTCTATCTCCACATCGAAGAGTGGAAGTTTTATTTTCTAGAACTCCCCTTGTAGTTATGTCCACTGCCTTTTTGGTATTGGGTGCTTAAAGGAATTATCTGACTTCTCCTCTTGATTTTCTTCACCTCCTTTCATTTCCACAAGTTCCATGAAATCGTATTGTTCTCCCGACGTACGTCCTTGCTCGGGGTTGGGAATCGGCTAGCGGTGATTTTTCTTATCCGATAGGATATTCATAATTTTTTTCATGTTCCAACATTAATATTGCATTGTCTGCTCGCACTCAGGCCATATTGTCCTTTAACTCTTGGACCATTTCCAATATCGTAAGATTGGTGTTGCGAGGTTCTTCTCCTAACTACACCCATACTTCAGGATTTCTTTGAGGAAATGTTGTAGGTCTTGGGCATGCCACATTTCTATGTACAACACTGTCTGTTCTTCTCATTTTCCACTATTATTATGTTTTTGAGCTTGAGCCTATACCAATTAGTAAGTTAACACAAATTTAATTGTAATTACTATTTTAATGTCAAAGGCCACAATTTGGTACCCTTGGCTGTGGTACCACTTGCCACACTACCAAAAGAGTTTGTAGAAAAATTAATAAATTTTAAAAGTATATAATAAAATGGTAAACACAATTACTGTAATATGAAATAGTTGACTAAAATGGTCATTAATGAAATTGTGGTTCCGTATTTAAAAGTCAAAGGTTGTGCATGATTACATATGGCTTTTCTAAGTTATGTTGTGAGGGTTATCTCTATCGTACTTTGATTTTATTACACTAGAGAAAGTGGTACAATGTTATGGAATTACATTTTAATTGATATTAAATCTACCATGTATTCATGGCAAGAGAAGAACTCTGGCTACCCTCTAGCTATTCTGATCCCTCGTTTCTCCTACCACATCTATGGTGAAAGAGCTAGGTCTGAGATCTGATGATTGATCTGTTCATGGAATCCCTCTTTGTTATTTCCTTTGGTGAAGTGTCTCATTTTGAACCCCCACAACGCATCTTCTGCTCTTGCCATTTTCGTTTGAGAGAGCTCGAGTCTGGACACTGGGTTACCATTAACTCATTTTTACCATCGGCTTGAAGTATGCCTTGGCCGTGTTTCTTTTGTTTTCCTTGCGAGTGCAAGAGATTCTAGCTCAGGAGACAAATTTTAGGACTGTTTGATTTTGTTCTTTGATACCTTATGGTTATGCTTTCAATCTCACTTTCTATCTATTTTGGTTTCAGGTTAGTCGAGAATATGTCCGAGTGAGTGAGCAATCCCTCATAGGCATTGTGGTTTTTTCTTGGCTCCACCATCATAAAATTAACTCGTAAGTCTCCATTTTTACCTACCTGAGGGTTGCTATAGTGGATGTTTTCTCGCTAGTCTATTGAACGGTGCTTTCATTTTACAGGATAATTGTCATGGTCCTTATGAGACACTAGTTAGAACATTGGTGAGCGTTTTATTCAAGTGATTGTATTTTCCAACAAGCACACTTACTGCCCATTTACTTCGTTTGATTTACGTGTGTTATATTATATAACGTTTTTTAGGGTTGCTCCACGCTTGAATATCTTAGATTGGATCTAGGTGTGTTACGATGACTCTTCAAGTTGTAGCTTTTCTTATCTTTGAAAATATGGAACAACGAGCCTTAGAGGCAACTACCCTATTACACTGTATTTGGTCAGATATAGAAAGTTCTGGAATTTACTTTTTCGTCTATAGTGGCTTAGAACTAGTTACTTGGTCAATTATTTTGAAGGGAATGAAAACCTTCTTTGGTTCAAAACTAGACTGTATATTTCATTACAGTCTCCCTATCTAATCATCTTTTTGTATATCTATAGTCGATTAACTCTATGTACCGTTGTCTTATATGCTTATTTTGTGTTGTATTTGATAGTAAACTTATGGCTTTTAACACTATTCTTGAGCAACGCTATGAATAGAACATTGGTGATGGTTTTCTGTGAAAATTATACAGTTATTTGTAAATGTTCCTTATGGATTTTAACAATATGCTCGAGCAATGCTATGAATAGAACATTGGAAAGGGTTTTGCATTAAAATTATACAGTTATTTGTAAATGTTCCCCCTCGGAATATTATCAAGTTCTGCTTTCAATATTTGTACAGTAAAGTCGTTTGCAATTGTTTTCCCTTCGAAATGTTTTCTAGTTCCACTTTCGGTATTTGTACAACTAATTTGTAAATGTTTCCTCAGAAATTTATCTCGTCCCACTTTTGTTGTAAGGGAAATTATTCTTGCAATTTCTCCATTTAATCC
>APFE030279658.1:36248-51354 GCA_000404065.3 Pinus taeda
TATGCAGTGGAAATAATACTTCATTTCATTAATGTAAAATAATGAAATATGCTTACAAACAGTAATGGAAATAAACCAACTAGGGCGATGGTAGCTTATCTCTGAGAAGAGATGTGGCGGTTACATGCCTCTAAACTGTGTTACAATGAGGCTCGAAGGCCTATTTATTGTTGAAAAACAATGGAAAAACCTTAACATCCCAAAACCTAACCCTACAAGATGAAACACCAAATTGTGGGCCTCGTTTGGGTAAATTGGTACATCAATTTCCCGGGGTCGTCACTTTGACATATGATCTCCATTTGACGCATATAATAGCTCGTTAGAAATATTTATCTGAGCACTACCACTTTGGGAAGGGAAAAATCAGTCCATGGACTCATGTTGCCCCCAAATTTCCAAAAAACGTCGTTTAGGGCCTCAAAACGGCTCCGAAAGTTTAGGACCCGAAAAACTGCTAAAAATAGTAAACTATGCTACAATTTAGGAAACTGAAAAAACTGAAAGAGATAGTTGTGGGGATCCAAATGGGATAGGTGGGTGGCCACCAACATCCACCTGGATCAGGTTAAGGATGGAAAATCAGCAAAAGATAATCCCCACGGGGCAGCTACAAGTGGTGACTGTAGATATTGAAGGTGTGAGCGCGCTGGTTGACTTTGAAGTAATAGAAATTGTGGATGACAACAACGCCTATCCTGCACTCCTTGGAATTGATTGGGCTACTAATATGAATGGGTTAATCAACCTAAAGAAGTGAAAGATAATATTTGAGAAGAAATCATTCTGCATAATAGTACCCCTATATCATGTTGAAGGGCCGCGCTATACAGAACCAGTCCATGATTATGAGAGCAATGATGATCTAGACTGTATCTATAAGATAAAAATGCAAGACCAAGATTATGTGAATCCAACAGGGGATGGACGAATTACATGGTATCATGAGAGTTCTTGCACCTTGGACTTTGATGAAGAACTAGAGCGCTGGCAGAATTAGTTACATGAAGTAACCACACTGAATTGTAACATGATGACCTAGTCATTGTGTTTTGTTTCATCAGAGATAATAAATTTGCCCACTTATGATGGCCTGAATGATGTACATATATTTTTGGATGCATTTGAGAGGGAGGTACCAGAGAAGCAACACGTCCAAGCTTCGGACTGGGCACTGCGTGCTATGCCCGCAAGGTGGTGGGGTACACACAAGGGTGGCTTTGATTATTGGCCTGAATGTAGGAGGATGATGAGAACATGCTTTGGGAAGCTGAAGGTAGGACTAATAGACAAATATGATGGGCAAGATGATTCGCGCACACACTTGGCCAATTGGGCTCAAGCTTATGGAGAGAAGCCCCAACCTGAATGGATGCACTTGTTTGGTCAAAACCTGGATATCATCTCAATGAAATAGTACTTAGAAATGGAGCACCGCCATGGTACATGGTGAATGGGATATTTTGCGTGAGTGATTCATAATGACATTCAACTTTGAATACGGGTTTGACTGTATTGACAAGGCACTATAAGAATTAAAAGCAGCAATCTTTAGGATACCACATGATCCTTTAGACCTGATTCAGCCTGATTGGGCTACTTAGCTGAGTCACTTGTTGGAATGCTATAACGTAACCACTGAAGAAGAGGATGAGGATCTCCGAACGGTTACCATCCCTGAAACAGAAGGTCATTGCAAGGTTGAAGGACCCCAGATTGAGAATCCTAATAAAATTGCGCTGCTGAAAATGAAACAAGTATATATTGGTACAGAGGCAGAGCTGAAATTCACAAAGATTGGAGAATACTCGGATGATGCGATGATGGATAAAGTCATTGAATTTCTCCATGAATACTAGGATTTGTTCCCTACCAAGTTTATAGATTTGAAAGGGATAATCGGGGACTTAGGTGTTATGAAGATCATGTTGAAGCCCGACGCGAAGCTGGTTAAGTAAAGACCTTACCATCTCAATCCAAAGTATAAGGAGAATGTCCACTTAGAGCTAGACAAGATGCTTGTGATAGGAATCATTGAGCATATGGAAGAATCTGATTGGGTGAGCCCAATGGTGGTACAGGAGAAGAAGCAGAAGGATGGAATAAGGATATGCATAGATTTCATGAAGTTGAATGATGCTTGTGTACATGATCCTTTCCTGACTCTGTTCACTGATGAAGTGTTGGACAATGTAGGTGGTCAAGAAGCATATTCCTTCACTGATGGGTTCTTTGGGTACCATCATATCAAAATCACGCTCGAGGATAGGAGAAAGTCAACCTTCGCAACTGAGTGGGGGTGTTTTTAGCACACTATAATGCCTTTCGGATTGAAGAATGCGCCTCCTATTTTCTCATGCATAGTCGTTGTGGCATTCAAGGAATGTGTTCATAAATTCTTGGAAGTGTACTTTGATGATTAGACAATGTTTGGGTTGATAAAATTCCATGTTGCCAGTTTACGCCTGATGCTAGATACCATTCGAAGATGCCAGATCGTACTCAATCTAAAGAAGTGCCTGTTTTGTGTTCCTTTTGGGACCTTGTTGGGTCATGTGGTTTGTAGACAGGGACTAATGGTAGATCCCATGAAGATAATAGTGATACTTAACTTAGAAGCACCAAGGAGTGTGAAATAACTACACATTACCCTAGGGCATACTAGATATTACAGAAAGTTTATCAAGGGCTATGCCCGGATCACCGCACCTATGGAGAAGTTGTTGAAAAATGATGTCACATTCTGATGGAACGAGGACTGTAAGAGGTGAACGTGAACGGTTCACGCCACTGCGATCAGGAAAATGAACCCTCTCAATTGATGCCACCAAATTCTCCTTTATGCCATTTTGAATTTCGAGCCTTTTCCATCCCCTTAGTGTCTCAAGATCCTCCTGGATCAATCCTCCCCATTGAGGAGCTTTTGGTCCTCCAAAAGCATTAGCACACTGTTAATCCACACTGCCAATCTCCTACACGCAAAAATGGTACATTCTTGCAATCATGCACACCACACATTACTCAACAACCCCTCCTTGCCAAGAGTTCATAGCACACACTCATTGGCCAAGGATTACATAAAAGTAATTAATGCCTCAAATACCAATAAGGAAAGGCCAAAAATATCATCGTTGCGTCTTGAAGTGATGGGAAACACGACATCATTTTTACATTGTAACGTATGATTTAGAATGGTGGCCATAACAAGCTACTACTCCTAAAAAAACCATCTTAACAAAGAAGACCATTGTGATTGGTGTGGATTCCTCTGTTGAACGTGTTCGTCTTTCGGCTCCTCTAGAGATGTTCCTGGAACATGGAGCATCGGACACATGGTTTCTTGGTGTCCCTCTTTGTTGCAATGACTACAATGATTCTTTCTCCTCCAAACTTTCAGGGCTGCCTTGGGGTGCTTCCCCTTGGTGTTTCTTAGAAATGTGTTCATGGCGCCCTCACTATCGCTGGATTGTGAGGAAGGAATTTCATCATCTGTTGTTGGCTGGTTACTAGCTATATTTTAATTTTCCTCCACTTCCTTTCTGGTGTATGCAATTCCTGCATGGTGTAGCTACTCCTTGACTTTGATGGGGTTTATGATGCCTTGGCCTTTGATGTCGAGGCCCCTTCCTTGATATCCCATTTTCTTCATTAATTTGGATCCAATCCCTGTAGTATGGTTTTCAAAAGTAGCAAATTCATCATCATGAGAGTCACATGAAATTGGAGAATCACTTTTTACCTCTAGATAGCTATGTTGTGGTTGTTCCCAGGCCCCATCCCTGGCTTGCAACTCACGTAGTAACCTTTGGTTTTCATCCCTAGCCTCCTGTAGAAGCCTCCTTAGTTCAACATTCTCTGCTTGGATGCAATGGTTGATCTCTTCAAGTTCTTGGAGTCCTGCTGAGGGAAGTGTCCTAGTTGAAATCCTTGATTCATAACCAGAATCAGACCCCAAACCTATCGATCCTCTTGTTGCAACCCCCAGGGCTGCAAATTTCATCTCATCACCAAATTTAGACCCCAAGTCAATGGGCCTACCTCATGCAAATCCTGTAGCTGTGACTTTCTCATCTTCCTCTAACTCGGAATCTTGGCTTTGTTGTATGGTGGCGACGACCTTATGTTTCCCATTTTTGTCATTCCTTTTAGGTCTCAGCTCAGGGTGTAGCTTCCAGCAATTCTATTCATCATGCTCCTCTCTCCCACAATGGGTACAAGAGGGCTTTCCTCCCCTTATCTTGACTGCTACTGTTCTCCTTGATTGGTCATCTTTGTCATATTTTCCATTGATCTCAATGTGAATGGCCTTTACATTGGCCGCATCAATGGTGGTTGGTTCAAACAATAACAATGAATGTCTAATATAATTATGTAACGATCCAATGTATTTAGTTACAATTTTAGGTGTATCAAGTGCAATACCCAAATTTAGTGCTTTCTTTCTAAATTCTTCTATAAAACTCTGAACAACCTGACTTTTTCCTTGCCTTAAATACTGCCAATTCATTAAAGCTTTTTGCATGTAACCCAATGGATAAAATTGTTCTTTTAATGCAAAAATGAAATTAGGCCAAGAGGAATAAAGATTACCCACATCCTTACTGCTTTTTACTTTGCTCTCCAACCAAACAAGAGAGATGTTGGTTAATATCAAAGAGGCCAACTGAATCTTTGCTTCATCCTCCACGATCTGCTGAATCTTGCAGTAGATCTCAATCTGCCTAATCCAATTATTAATCTTTTCTGCATTACTTTCACCATTGTACATGGGGAGATAAAATTTAACATCTAACTTCAAAAAGGGCTTGTTAGCTGCATATTTTGAATTTCTATTATTATGATGGTAAGAAGAAGAGGAAGAAATTTCACTTGTGGAAGGAGAAGGAGGTGGATCTCCTCCATCATCATCTCCATGTACTGAACCTTGTCCTTCTGGAGTTTTCCCCTCAGCATTTTCCAGTTTTTTGAGCTTTTAGAACAACTTCTCCACATGATCTGCCATAATATAGAAAGTCTTATGAAAATTGAGCTCCTCCTCATACTGAGCCTCTTCATCTACCATGTTTCTCCTTCGATGTGCACGCCCTGCCTCGGGATCGAAAGACTATAATTCTCCTTCCCCTCTTCAGAGCCTGTTTCTCATTAGCATACAAACATGCAATTCACATCTAAAAACACCTGCTCTGATACCACTTGATCCAGGTTATATTTTGTTTATAGATGCATTAAAAGAATTACATATATAGTTTGTAGCTTAACCAAAGAGAAACCTTAAATGTGCACATGCGAGAGAAAGAAGAAGAAGAGCATAAAAAAGACAAGAAGACAAGAACTTGATAACGGAGTTTGTCCCTCCTGGACTACATCTCTAGGCTTTTCTCAATCAATGGGGAGGCCTTCATTCGTTAAAAATGGCATCAAAGAAGTTACATTCATCAATTACAAAAATGGAGCATTATACCTCCATGCTAAAAATGCCTGGAAATTGGAGAGCTCTGTTGCAAAAACTGACACCACCGTTGGATTCCCGTCATCGAGAGGTGAAAAGTCGATATAAAACTTGCCCAATTATGATACTAGACCAAAATCACCCTCTTCAAAATTTCTGCTCTCCTTGCCTTGAAAAACGTGCCCATTGATCTCCCTCTCTAGCTTTGACAAAACTGAGTTCCTAAATAATATTCTTGGTGAAGTTACCAAGAAATTAGTTTGGGTGGATTGTTAAAGGCATTAAAATAGTGTGGAGGAGGTTAGGAGTTCTAATCCTGCCCTCTATAAATATCCTTTTACAGTTTCATAGTCAACACATAAAAACCCAACCAACTATATGATATATATATATTAAAAAATTTTGTTAGGCAACGGGCCCGCCATTTGGGCGGCCCGCACCCATCCCCAAACACCATGCGCATTACTTTGTTTTATTTTTGGGTCAATGGTTATGAGGATATGTTTTATATAATATATTTGTTGTAACCACAAAACACCTCCCCGCCATATACATTGTACGTTTGGTTTAAGTGTGGATTGGTTATAACTATATATAACATAGAGTTTTGTTATTTATTATTATATGTATTTCCCCCAACAACTTTCCACGTGGGCTGTCAACACATGTGCTTTGGTTTAATGATATAACCATGCGTTGTTTTTTTTTTTTGAACTATATTAATCAACCAATGTTGCTCTCCCATTTGGGTTTGTGAAAATATATAGTTTTTTTGGTTTAATTGTTTATATAGTTATTTTAATAACTATATTAAAAAAAATTTGTTATATAGTTATTTAGTAACCAAAAATGATTTTTGTTCTCTTGTGCAGGTTTAGAAGGCCACTGGAGGGATGCCAAGTGTCAAGCTATCATGTGGGTCCCATGTGTTGACTGGGATGCCATGTGGCGCACTATGGGTCCCATTTTTCCTCTTTCATACCAAACTTTGAAGAGCTCTATCTTTTGCATACGAGCTTAGATTGATGAACCATTCACACCACTACGATCAAGAAGACGAGTCCTCTCAATTGACGCCACCAAATTCTCCTTTCCGCCATTCTGAATTTTGAGCCTTTTCCATCCCCTTAGTGTCTGAAGATCCTCCTAGATGACTTGATGACTGAACGCGAGACTAGACCATATGTCGTGCATTGAAATAGGGGAAGAGCCAACTAATTTGGAAGAAGGATTTCCTGAAGCATATCTATTTGCAGTGCGCATCGTGGATGGTCATTTTAAAGATATCATACACTTCTTAATGACAGGAACTTCCCCAGAAGGATACACCGTCCAACAAAAGAAGGAGTTAGTGGTGCGCGTGGCAACCTTTCTGTCATTGCTAGGCATCTGTATAAAATGGGGTCCGATGAGATATTGCAATGGTGTGTACTAGAATTTGGAAGGAGTATTGTCCTTGTGGACACTCATGGGGGTGCCACAGGAGGTCATTATGTAGGGAGAACGATTGTGCATAAGATTCTACGCTCAAGGTTGTGGTGGCCAACCCTCCATTAGGATTCGAAAGTGTACTGCAAAGCATGTGATGTGTGTCAAAGTATTGGCAGGCCATCGCAAAGGGTTGAGTTGCCTTTGAATCCACAGATGACATTAAAACCCTTTGAGAAATGGGCGATATATTTTGTGGGACTCATTAAGCCCCAAGGAAAGATGGGAACAAGGTACATTATCACTGCGACGAAGTATTTGACTCGATGGGTGGAGGCACAGCCTATGAAGGATTACACAGACACGACTGTTGTGAAGTTCCTCTTTGAGTATGTACTGACGTGATTTGGGTGTCCAAATATTTTGATGAGTGATCGTGGTACACACTTTCTGAATGAAATGATTAGTGCACTAACAGAGGAATTTTAGGTATATCACCAAAAGAGCATGCCTTATCACCCGCAGGCTAACAGGATGATGGAAGCATTCAATAAAGTGCTAGAGAATGTGCTGACCAAGGTTTGCAACACTCAACGAAGTGATTGGGACCTACACATACCCGAAGTACTATGGGCCTATCGAATGACATGCAAGAAGTTGACTGGACAAACATCCTTTAGGTTTGTATATGGTGTTGAAGTAGTGATGGACATGGAATACATTATGCCTGGTATGTGCATAGCGACATTGATGGGTATGACTGATCGCGGAGCCCTAGAAGAGAGGTTTGCACAACTGGATGAGCTTGAGGAAGAGAGATTTCTAGTTGGATTTCACCAACAAGTCCAAAAGCATTGCGAAAAATCATGGCATGATCAGCACATTAAGTTGCACACCTTTAAGGTAAATGAACTGGTTTTGTTATATGACAACAAGTTTGATAAATTTCCAAGGAAATTAAGAATGCACTAGTTAGGGCCCTATGTCATTAAAGAGATTACCAACGAAGGAGCGGTGCAGTTGGTCAAATTAATGGAGATCCCTTCGCAAAAAAGGTGAATGGCAGTCGCTTGAAGCCCTACACCGTTGGTTCGGCCATGTGACTATATGGAGGTAGCACAGTCTTAGCATTCCAAGTAGCTGAAAGGAGGCACTAGACTATAAACTACACTGCCTGGGTGGGGGATTTTTACGATTGGAGGATTGTGCAAAGCAAGGAGGTGTCACACGTTTCATGGTAGTGTGAAGGGAGTTGCACTACCCAGGGAGAAATTGCACAGGTCAGCTGGAAAGTGAGCGTTAAAGTCACTATTCATGATTTGATTGTAGAAATGCGTCCAAATGGAGTGGGCGATTGGCATTTAAGACGAAATTTATGAGTCAGATCCTTGAAAATCTGTTGCCAATCTAGCATTAATGAACTGAATTTGAGGCAATGGTCAGATTTGAATTCAAAATGCCCTATAAATTATAGGTGGTTGTCCAGCGAAAAACACTTGGAATTTCAAGAATTGAGTTGTTGAGCTCTCAAGCGCACACGAATTGAAAGCACTACAAATTTCTGATATCCAGTTCAGTATTTGAGACATTGCCGAAGGAGACATTGGAGTTCTTGTAGAACATCATGTCGGCGCCCATAGAAGCTATAGATACGGAAGAAGAGGAGTTGGTGCTGGAAATTGAGATGCAGTTAGAAGTAGCTGCGCTAGAGGTTGTTGAAGTATTAGCCAAAGTCCCCAAATCACTAAGGACACCAAGCCGAAAGCCGACCCTGACCAAGGAGAGTGCGAAGGATAAAAAGGGCAAGCAGCTTGCAATACCGGTGCGCACATCACCAAGAAGAAACCCATTGAAGCCTACTACACAAGAGAAAGGCAAAGCCATCAATTTGGATTTGGAGGAGGAAGAAATCGAAGACATCCCGATGGATGATGTGGATGTGGGAGTAGATGTGGAGGAAGTTGAGGCCCAGGGTGCCGACCCTATCACTCAATTGTCTAAGTATTTCCCTTTGCAGAAGGGCAAGGCCAAGGTGCCGAAATATATCAATGAGAACAAGACCCCCTTGCGAGCCCCTTTGCTACTGGATGAGATTGTTTTCAAAGGACTACACTTGGCGCGGGTTCCATTGTTAAAGCTCGAGGACTAGGATGTGGTTGATCATGAGAAGTTCCCACACCTAGCAACTGAGCATCTGATGCACCGCATCATTGATACAACCACTGGAATGACCGCATTAGAGCCACAGAGGTGGCTTAGAGTAGTAGACAAGGCAAGGTTTCTCAACTTGCTTTGGGTGTCGCACTACAACCGCACCCCAGTTACAGTATTGGTCATCAAGTAGCTGCTATGTTTGGTGCATGATGGGTGTCTATGGCTGGAGGCACCAATACCCATCACTGACAGATTGATCCATAGGATCACGTGATTGCTGTACACAGGAGAAAATCCAGCCATGATATTTGGCAGAAAAGGTGGTGAGAAAGCCCTCATGTAGGCCATGAAAGAGAAGTTTAATTTGGCAAAGAATTCGTGTGGATATGCCATATCCAGCATCTGTGACCCTGTTGATGAGTCTCATCATTGAGCAATTATATGGGCCTTAATTGGCTTTAATTCACCTCCTAGCTTAATCAAACCAACTATTATCACAACTTATTGCATACTTTTGATTATATTTTGTTTATGAAATGAGTTAGAGTAGGATATTTGGCTTTGTGGTCTAATATGCATATAATGCAGGAATAAAAGATAAAAGCAAGGAGAAATGTAGGTACAAAGGATGAATCCAAAGAACTATGGTAAAGACCTTGGTAAGCACTTGAATTTGGCAAGGAGAATAATTATAGGAGGTAAATCATCCTCATTCACTACCCCTCCATTTGAATATTCCTCCATCAAATCCGAGTGAAAATAGCCATCACTTTGAAGACTAGAAGACAACCAAATAAGTGAAAGGGACAGAAACCAGTTTTTCTTGAGTTGGAGGCCAAGCCTCCCTAATGGGAAGGAAGTCGTTAGAGACTTCAAATGTATAAATAGAGAGGATTAGGACCTCAGTAGGATTCAGATTTCTATTTTAAAACTATGTTTTATTTCTGAGATGTAAAGACTTGTGACAGTTTGCTCTATAATCCATGGTTTTTATAATAAGAATGAGTTTTGTTTAAACCAGCTCTAAGTTAACTCCAACGGTTGAAGCTCTTGGGTTAGCACCCGACCCAAGTAGCCAAAGCTCCTCTTTACTGTACATATATGCTAGCATAAAGTTATGTTCTGTTTATTTTCTTAAGTAGATTCATGGTTTTTCTAATCATTTTCTTAAGTAGCCTTATGGTTTTCACTATTTATTTGCTTAAGTAGTTGTACTTTCATTACAAGAACATAGCATAGATTATTCATGATTATCCTGTTCGTTTTCTTCAGTAGCTGCACAATCACCAACAAACCTTCACAATCACCATCTGATTCATTATTTTTTCCAACTACTGCTTTGCATGGATTCCACCACTTACTTTATGAACTTAAAGTCCCCACCGTCAATCTGCCTTGCTTGATCCGATGCCTATCACATCACCTGATCACTTTAGGTTCTTTAAACCCCCACCGCCAATCTATCTCACTTGATCTGATGGCTATCGCTTCACTTGATGGCCAACTAGCTTGGTTGATCTCCACTGTTGATCAGCCCCGCTTGATCCAATGGCTATCGCGCAATTTCGCGTGGATTAGTGCACAACCATTATCCAACCGAGAGCACACGATAAAATTTGTTTTCGCATGCTACGTTTCACGCAGTAAGGCTAATCGTGTGAAATTTCAAAATATAGCTTACAGCTTGAAGGGCACGCGAGAAACTACTTATTGCCTTAGAAACCCGCCCCATCATTTCTGCATGTTTCTTTTTCTCACGAAATGATCTCCACCATCGATCTCTTGACTTCACCCGCACAATAATATCTCAGCCATTCATCACTCCTGTTAGCTTCGTCCATCCATCTATTGACTTCACACACGGGATTAGATCTCGGCCATTCATCTCCTGTTAACCTAGTTTTTCCATCCACTTAGTTAACCCCTCATGATACGATCTTTGTCATTCATCCTATTCATTAACCTCGTTCATCCATTTATTTGCTTAAGCCTTCATGATAAGATCTCCACCTGTTATGCTTCTTAACCTGAAAAGTAATACCGAACAGAGAATATGCGAAGAAAAGATACCCAGAACACAGAATATGCGAAGAAAATATACCTAGAACACATAATAGCAATGACTTTATTACTCAGAGAGAAATGTTCACAGGCCTCTTCGAGGGGGCAACCTCCAATAGAGCAGAGCTCGATTACAAAACAAGACACGATCATCCTCGCAGGGAGTCTCTATCCTTTATATATGACTCATACATGCAATACCACTGGCCAATACCGTGGGTTTTATTAATACCGTCTATCTAATACTACTGCCCATTTGCAACTAACTGTGGTCCTGTCATTAATTGCAGGTTAACCACTTACAAATATTAATATGGGCTTTATTGACTCTTGACTATGACGTGATCCCATGACATAAATAAGGGGGTTAGGGTGGGACCCTAACATGCCCTTCCCCTTAAGACTAGCCTTGTCCTCAAGGCTGAAGCTGCAGAAACTGCTGAAGAATAGTGGCTGGTTCCCAAGTTGCATCTTTCGGAGAGGGGTCTTTGCATTTGACGAGGACCTCTTTAATCATGCAGCCGTGCAGGTGCTTGTCTTGTGTGTCTAGAACCTGTTCCGGTTGAAGCTAGATTGACCCTTCCTCATCCAATTCCAGTAAACTGGTTTGAACTCGGCAATTGTTCCCAATCACTTTCTTGAGGCACGATACATGGAAAACTGGGTGGATTTTTGCTGTAGGTGGCAAAGCCAACTTGTAAGCCACTTCTCCAATGCGCTGAAGTACTTGGTATGTTCCATAGAATTTTTGAGAGAGCTTTTAACAACCCTTTGTCTTTGAGTGATGTTTTCTTATATGGTTGCCGCCTCAAAAAGACCTGATCCCCTTCTTGAAATTGACGTTCTGAGCGATGTTGGTCAGCCTGTTGCTTCATACGGTTCTGAGCTTGATGAAGATTCTCGCGCAGATGGGCGAGCATGGTTGCGCGGTGTTGTAGGAGTTGATCCACGGCTTGTGCTTTGGAGCACCCCGTGAGATAAGAAGTAGGGGAAGGCGGAAGTTGACCATAGACTGCTTCATAGGGAGTCATTTTGGTGGTGGCGGAAGTGAAACACCTAAGGTAGGTTTCTAGACATTTGTTGACGGCTTCGGTTTGACCATCTGTTTGCGGATGATATGAAGTACTAAGTTTGAGTTGAGTGCCTTGTATTCTGAAGAGTTCCTGCCAAAAATTACTGGTGAAGATTGGGTCGCGGTCGGACACAATAGAAGTGGGCATGCCATGCAATTTGAAGATCTGATCCATGAAAGTTTGGGCAACCAAAGTTGGTGTAAATGGTTGGGGTAGGGTGCAGAAATGAGCATACTTCGACAGTCGGTCCACAACCACCATGATGACTGACTTGTTCCCAGACTTTGGAAGACCTGTAATGAAATCCATGGAGACCTTCGTCCAAATTGACGCCGGAATGGGCAATGGTTGTAATGTGCCTGGTGTGTTGACTGTTTCCCCTTTGTGGCGTTGACAGACGTCACATTCTGCTACAAAAGTAAGGATGTCCTATTTCATACCGGTCCAAAAAAATGATCTTCTGGTGCGAGCATACGTCTTCTGAAAGCCCGAATGTCTTGCAATAGGCGATGAGTGCAATTATGCCAAAATGCGACTTTTGAGGGTGGATGTTGGTGATATAACGACTCTGTCCTTGTAGCGAAGAATATCATTTTGCCATGAGTAGCCCTTGCTGGAATTAGGATCTTCCTGCAATTGAGAAATAAGTTGGGAGAGCCCTGGATGTGAAAACCATTCCCGGTGAGCCTCTTCAATCCAGTCGGGAATTGGGAGGGAAATTGCGAGCAGAGCACTTTCCTCCTCAAATTGGCGCGACAATGCATCTGCTACCCGGTTGTCTTTCCCTTTCTTGTAAATGATCTCATAATCATATCCCAGCATTTTGGCTAGCCACTTGTTTTGTTGTGGGGAAGATAGGCATTGCTCCAGAAAATATTTAAGACTGTGATGATCTGTGCGGATTTGAAAACGTCGCCCCAACAAGTAAGGTCGCCAGGTCTCGACTGCATGTAAGATGGCCATCATTTCCTTCTCGTAGGTAGATTGGCCCAGCTTCCTCCCACTTAGTTGTTGGCTGGTGAAGGCCAATGGTCGCCCTTCCTGCATTAAGACTGCTCCAATACCTGTTCCCGATGCATCACATTCAATGACAAATGATTTGGTGAAGTCCAGTAGGGCTAAGACTGGAGTGGTACACATGGCGTTTTTTAGCGCGGTAAATGCCTGTTGCGCTTCCTCGGTCCAGAAGAAGGAATTTTTCTTTAGGATTTGAGTGAGGGGCTTCACTATGTGACCATAGTTGGGGACAAATTTACGATAATAGCCTGTGAGACCCAAAAATCCTCTCAAGCTCTTCAAAGTCTTAGGTTGAGGCCATTCTTGCATTCCCTGGATCTTTTTGGGGTCCACCTTGACACCTTCACGCCCCACAATGTGGCCCAAATACTCAACCTCTTCCATGCCAAATGCACACTTAGACATCTTGACAAATAATTTATGCTTGCGGAGCAGTTGCAATAGTAGATCTACATGCTGAAGATGTGCCGCCCATGTGCCACTATAGATGAGAATGTCATCGAAGAAGATAAGGACAAATTTTCTGAGATATGGTTTGAGGATGTGATTCATAAGACTCTGAAAAGTAGAAGGGGCATTGCAGAGACCAAATGGCATGACCAGGAACTCATAATGGCCTTCATGAGTTCTGAAAGCCGTCTTGGGAATGTCGATTTCCTTCATGCGAATTTGGTGATAGCCGGAGCGAAGATCCAACTTGGTGAAGAATTGCGCCCCATTGAGTTCGTCCAACAAATCGTCAACCACCGGAATGGGGAATTTATCTTTGACTGTTAACTTGTTGAGGGCCCTGAAGTCGGGACACATCCGCCACTCCCCATCTTTCTTGAGGACCATGACCACTGGGGATGAATAAGGACTAATGCTGGGACGAATGACACCTGCTTCCAACAATTCCTTGATGATTTTTTCTATTTCATTCTTTTGAGTGAACGGATATCTGTATGGCCGCACATTTGGGGGTTGAGCCCCTGGAACCAAGGTGATGCTATGATCATGTTCCCCTCGCGAGGGTGGAAGATCCTGAGGCTTGTCAAAGACCGTTCGATGGGTATTTAAAATCTGCTGCATCTTAGGATGAATTGGCAGAGGTCTGGTTTCGACTACCTGGATGGCATTAAATTGTGCTAATACTCCATGATGGCCCTTTTTTAACAATTTTTCCATCCGATGCGAGCTGATGACAGAGGGTGCTCCCACCTGGAGGCTACATAGGGTATGTGTGGAGTTGTTCTGCTTAAAACTCATACATAACTCCTGGAAATCCATTGTGAATGGCCCAAGGGTGCGGAGCCATTCAGCACCTAGGACAATGTTGCATCCCCCCATGTGTATGGCAAACATGTGGGTTTTCAACCGATAATCCCCCATTTCAATTTTGACATTTTCATAGCAGCCTTCACATTTCATGGTGCCCCCATCTACAATTTCCACTACCCGTACAAAACAATGCACTGCTTTTGCGATTTTTTGATGGATGAAATTATGGGTACTTCCACTATCAATCAAGACTATTACTGGGCGATGTTTAAGAAAACCCCTGATTTTGAGAGTTTGAGGGGAAGAGATTCCTGCCAACGCATTGAGCGAAATAACTGGGTCGTCAAATACAATCACCTTTTGGTTGTCTTCTTCGATCGCCTCCTGTTCCTCAAGAGGTGGATCTTCCTCACTGGAGCTGTAGTCAGTGGCATCTATTTGAAAAAACTTGGGCTCCTTGCATTTATGACCAGGGGAATATTTTTCATCACAGTAGTAACATAGTCCTTGTTTCCTTCTCGCAGACATTTCCTGAGGTGAGACCTTTTGGACCTTAAGTGTCTGAGTCGTGGTATGAGCTTGTGGGGAACAACCTTTAGTGGGGAAATTGGGGCGGCTGTATTGGGCTGTTATGGCACGTTCCACCTTACGGGCTACCTGGCAA
>APFE030279658.1:57446-70617 GCA_000404065.3 Pinus taeda
TTTTGAAAAAGAATCTTGTTGAGTACAGTCACTTTAAAAGTAATTCAGTTTTGCACATAGCTTTCTTAGCGTCATTTACACATTAAGAGAGCTAAAAACCAATACATGCATGTGAATTTGCATTTTGAATGCTTGGCTTGATTTAGGACTGTGCATATTAGCGTGTGCTCTGTGCTTTGTGAAGAAAAGATGCTTGACTTTCCTACCTTTAGTAGCTAGGATTTTCATATGGATGTCAAGGAAAGATGGAATTGAACCACCAACCTCCTGCTTATAAAGCAGGTGCTCTTCCATTGAGCTAGAACCTTTTAAAGAATTATATTTTTAAAATTAGACCTTGAAACTTCATAAATTGTAAATTCTACAACTTTCAACAAATTAAAGTCTCAGCAATATTTTACTAAACAAGAAAAGCAACATCGAAGATTTAATGGAGGGAAAAATAGTTATGTATAAGAGAATCAATATGTTTAGTTGAATACTCAATTAGAAGTGAAACTTTGAAGACATTTATAACCTATAAATTACTTATAACTATCAAATGCACCAAATATTGCAAAGGAAATGTCATAAGTGGATATCATATGGAAGAAGAGGAGGCAGGGACTTGGAACCCTTGTACATCCTGGCATGCCTTAGCACTTGGCACATCTTAGCTTGTTTGACATGTATTTGTACTATCTGGCACATCTTAGCATACCCTACCATTCCCTAACACACCTTGGCAGTCATGACCTCACAACTATCATTGCATTTTTCCATGACTTGGGAACCTTACATTCACTAGAACAGCTTGGCACTCCCTAGTTGTCATGCCCTCTGTTATCCTCCATAATGTCCCAGGCTGATGAAGAGATCAACAGAGGTAACGGAAAACCAAGATTTTAGTGTGGTAGCTAGCCCTACCAAACTAGAGAGGGCTCTC
The DNA here is from genome assembly GCA_000404065.3 of Pinus taeda. Classification (NCBI taxonomy): domain Eukaryota; kingdom Viridiplantae; phylum Streptophyta; class Pinopsida; order Pinales; family Pinaceae; genus Pinus; species Pinus taeda. Next base: position 58,372 of record APFE030279658.1, read on the forward strand.
TCTATGAAATCACAACCAAGAGATGACTGGAATGTAAATGATGCTAGGCTGGATAACTAGGGTTAGGTGGGTTTTTGGAAAATTTAGGGACTTGGAACTCTATCCACCAGTGTCTTGTCTGGTAGGGACTTTGTCAAGGAGGCAAGGACTTGGAACACTGTCTAGGTTAAAGCACCTAACATGCATGACAGAAGCCCCCTAGAATAGAGTACCTCCTACCTAGAAGAGTGTCCCCTGCTCAAAATTTAGAACCCTTCTCTACTATGCAATTTTCTCAAACATAAATCCATGCATAAAATAGTACTAAGAAAAACACCTAAATAAGAAAAATGAGCATCTAAGTCAAACTATAAAAATATAATAAATATGGATCTATAAGTTTGGGAAACACTAGACAAGCATGCTTTCATACAACAATAATAAGATGCCTAAAATCGATGTGATTCTTTCATCGTTGCTATACCCTCACAACAAAACTGGAATCTATAGCATGTACCCCAAGGCTGTATGCATTTGCTGAAGGTGTAGATTGAAAGTATCTTCTAAGATGAAGTACTATTGAAGGACAAACACCTTCAAACAATAGATAAAGTCTATTGTGAATTCAACCCATTTGCGCACAAACCAAGGCTACTACTGGGTACACTTCTCCGCTGAATGGAAACTACAATGTATTGTAGTGTTGCTGAAGGAAAAAACCTTTAGTGCAATACATATAAAACTCTAACAGATATTTTCACTGTGACCTCGGTTGTCGATGATCTCATCAATATAGGTAACAACTTCGATAATTGAAAAAACAAAAGGTGAGATGCATAGATCATTTGAAATGACAGATTTGGGAGTACTTTATTATTCTTTAGGAGTGTTAGTATAGAAAATGCAAGGTAACTTATTGTGTTTTTATGTCACAGGCCAAGCATGCGAAGAAAAACATAAAATATTAAATAGCATGGTATAAGTTGATTGCAGGCTATTTTGAAACAGGAATGGAATTCTCCTTGTGCGGGTTCTGATCTAGTGGGTATAACTTTAAATAAGAAGCTGATAGTTATGGGGTTGAAATTGTCTCACAACTCATGAAAAGTCCCAAATTTTTTCACTAGAAAGAAGTAGAGCAAGTCGTCAGGTTTATGGAAGGGAACACCCTATTCGCAGGAAGATAACTTCAAATTAGTCAGGCATATTATTTCTCATCTTCTTGTACTTGTGTGCTTTGAAAAGATAACCACATCTAAAGACTCAATAACAACTCTGATAAAGTTTATAGATGTGAAGCACTTCTGAGAAAAACCACCGCTTAGTGACAATCGATCAAGGAATATGTCGAAGGATTCAATCTTGCACTCAGTCATAAAAAGGAAGCTGGGGTATCCATCATCTTACCAACAATCCGACTCCAACCATAATGTGAAAGGTAGGTTAACTGCAAAACCTCTTTCCCACTTTGTATTATTGTTCCCTCTTGAATTCCAACAGGTATCTGGCTACTTAGATCCAAAAAACTCGTGCCAGCTAAACTTTGCATGATACAATTGTGAAGTGAAAGCTTGACACACACTCTAGTTTCCCTCTAACAGAGGGTAAGTCAAAATATTATGAAAATCTTAACTATAATTTGATCATACAATATTGAGGTATTGCATGGAATAAACAATATACTATCAATGCACTAATGAAGAACTCAAAATAAATGAATTTCTTATTGCTAGAATAGCGCCTCTTAGGATTCCCGGATAAAGAACCTAACCTACATGGAAAAAGCTTCCTAGAATAGAGTACCTCCTACCTAGAAGTGTTTCCCTTGCTCAAAATATAGAACACTTCTCTACTGTGCACTTTTCTTAAAGATAAATCTGTGCATAAAACAGAACTAAGAAAAACACCTAAATTAAGAAAAGTGAGCATCTAAGTCAAACTATAAAAGCATACTAAATATGGTTGTATAAAATATTGAGGTATTGCATGGAATAAACAATATACTATCAATGCACTAATGAAGAACTCAAAATAAATGAATTTCTTATTGCTACAATAGCTCCTCTTGGGATCCTTGGATAAATAACTTAACCTGCATGGAAAACACTTCCTAGAATAGAGTACGTCCTACCTAGAAGTGTGTCCCCTACTCAAAATATAGAACCCTTCTCTACTGTGCACTTTTCTTAAAGATAAAAATCTGCATATAACAAAACTAAGAAAAACACCTAAATTAAGAAACGTGAGCATCTAAGTCAAACTATAAAAGCATACTAAATATGCCTAAAATCGATGCACTTCTTTCATTGCTGCTACAACCTCATAGGGAAACTATAATCTACAACATGTATCCCAAGGCTGCATGCATCTACTAAAGGTGTAGACTGAAAGTATCTACTAAGATCAAGTATTGTTGACGGAGAAACACCTTCAAAATAATAGATAAAGTCTAATGTGCATTCAACCCATCTGCATACAGGCCAAGGTTGCTACTGGGTACACTTATCCCCTAAATAGAAACTACAGTGTGTTGCTGCTCTACTGAAGGAGAAACACCTTCAAAGAAACATGGATAAAACTATAACATATATTTTCACTGTGGTATCAGTTGTAGAAGTTATCATCAATATAGGTAACAACTTCGGTAATTGAAAAACCAAAAGGTGAGCTACATAGATCATTTGAAATGACATATTTGGGCATACTTTATTATTTTTTAGGAGTGTTAGTATAGAAAATGCAAGGTAGCCTGTTGCATCTTTATGTCATAGACCAAGGATGTGAATAAATACAGAAAAGATTAAATAGCATGGTACAAGTTGATTTCAGGTTCTTTCGAAACAAGAATGGAGTTCTCCTTGTGTAGATTCTAATCTATTGGGTATAGATTTAAATAAGAAATTTATAGTTATGGGGTTGGAATTGTCTCACAATTCATGGTAAGTCCCAAAGTTTTTCACTAAAAAGAAGTAGAGCAAGTCGTTAGGTTTATGAATGGGAACACCCTATTCATAGCTAGATAACTTCAAATTAGCGGGCATATTATTTCTCCTCTTCTTGTATGTGTGTGCTTTGAATAGCTAACCACCTCCAAATACTCAAGAACAACTCTAGTAAAGTTTATAGGTGTGCAACACTTTTGAGAAAACCCATCACTTAATGACAATTGAGCAAGGAATATGTCGAAGGATTCAATCTTACACTTAGTCATAAAAAAGAAGTTGGGGTATCCAGCATCTTGCCAACAAACCAACTCCAACCATAATGTGAAATCCAAGTTAATTGTGAAACCTCTTTCCCACTTTGTAGTATTGTTTCCTCTTGAATTCCATTAGGTATCTTGCTGCTTAGATCCACAAAACTTGTCCCAAGTAAAATTTGCATGATATAATTGTGATGTGAAAGCTTGACATGCACTCTAGTTTCCCTCTAAAAGAGGGTAAGTCAAAATATTATGACAGGGTTAATTGTAATTTGATCATACACTATTGAGGTATTGTATGGAATAAACAATATACTATCAATGCACTAATGAAGAACTCAAAATAAATGAATTTCTTGTTGCTACAATAGCATCACTTTTGGGATTCTCCAAGGAGCCACTAAATTATACACATTTGGAATCTTTACTTGGTCTATAGAAAGATTAAGCAATGTAGTGATCACTCTTTTCCCTCCCTTGGAAGGTCTATATAAAGTCAGCAATAAATTGATTTAAAAGTGAGGTATATGCATGAAAAATAGGAGTCCGACTCTTCAACTCTAATTTAGTGGCAAGGAAATATTCAAATCTAAATGCTTGATCTTCTACAATGTAAATTTCTAGATAAATGTTTAGCGTAAATCTATCCATTGTCCACATCCCAGAAAACCATGTACGTCTGGACTTTGGTTATGTGTAAGAGAGGGGAGATCACATAAATAATCCATTGTGAAAATAAAAAGTTAAAACACAACATTCTATGGAGAATTTTTTTAAAATTTTATTACATACATTAGAAAGTTTGAAAGGACATAACTAAAGCTTCCCTTTCCTTCCACACTTCATTAAATATGCCCCTTTTCCAATGCAGATGTGGCCTATAAAATCATAATAAGCAAATAGAATATGAAAAGTAAGTTTAATGAATTAAAGTAGTTTTGTTATACCTCAAGCAAATGGACTATGAGAAATTGGATTCATTCTCTACAAAAGATGATATAGAAAGATCTAATTACATTTTTAACTGAAACAAAGGTAAATTGTATTCATGCTCTACAATAGATGATATAATGATATCTAATGACATTTTCAACTCAAACGAAGGTAAGTTGAGTAAGATCAAGCTCAAAAATGATGGAATCCAACTTTTGAGTGGCAGTTACTGTATATATCTAGCTAGAGGATATAACATAAAGATGTTTGTTATATGTGAAGATAAAAAAATGAAAGGAATGTGAAATTTTGACCATCAACCATAAGTTCCTTTCAAGGACTAGATCAAACCAAAACATTGTTATCAAGATAATCAACTCACCCATTCTAGTACGCTTCTAGTAGTTTCATGATAAAACTCAAACTCAATAAAATTCAAACAACATAAGTTAACCAACAATATGTCTGAGGTTGGTTACCTAAGGATTATATCATACTAAATTACCTTTTGCATCTAACATTGAAAATGGTTGTGAAAAAAATGAAGACAAATCAATGATTATGATGGATGCATGTGATGAAATAAAATAAAATAAAGACCTTTCTTCTTGCTACTAATGAGCCTTCTAGGGGATTCTTGGATGAAGTTGATCCTGATCTGCTTTCTAAAATCAAAGAGACACTTTCTAGCTACTCTGATTTGACAGACAACAACCCTAATGCTTATGAAAATGAATATGGAAAGCAATAACCATCGATGAATCTGGTCTTGAAGAAGGTGTCTCAAAGTTGTTGGGTAGCGGAGGCCTCGCGTAATGGTTTTGGGGCTTAGACCTTGTAATTTAGGGTAATGACATTGTAAAAGTTCCGCGAAGCACACGAGATGAGAAATGTAATAGATCGAGTCAAAGGGTTGTCTGCCCAAAAATAATATAAAATAATAGGAAGTGAGTCAACCTACCCATGGTCTGCGGACCATGGGAATGCATAAATAGAGTGAGGCTCTAAGGGTAGAGGAATCATTTTTGAAAGATCTGATGTGTTATGGGTTTGTGAAATTAATAATTGTTCTGCGTCTGTAAGTTCGAGTCAAGGGTGTTAGTGGTTAGATAGAGGCTCCGCAACTGTGTGTGCGGAGGCCTGATGGAGTCCGCAGTTGTGTGAACGGACCCCTGCAGCTATGTGTGTAGGGAAAAAATAAGACTGTATTGAAACAAAGATATTAATAAAGATAAGTTGGTTCTAAAACATTGTGTTGATTCTAAGTTATTGCGGATTTGGTTATATTCTAGTTTATGCTTCTGTTATATGAGTTTTTATGAATGATAATGATGCGCACTGGGTAAGATTGTAAAATGTTTGCTTAAAGACCCTAAGAAGAAGAGTAACTCTATAATAAACTTGGCACATAGGTTCAGATCTACGTGGAAGCTTGATAATAGTATAGAGTAACGCGAAGGCACTGGAAGGTTCGTGAACCCATCCGGACCCCATCACGACATCCCTAGGGTGCGGAAACCTGGTTCCAGCACCCTCCCTTGCTACCCTAGGTGAGACCTCAGTTTGCACTCTACAGACTATTTCCAAAAGGGCTGATAGCTACGGGATTTGTTTGGCTAATAACTCTTCTGAACCTGGGTCAAGGCCCACTAAGCCAACACATGTTCCCATTGCCAGGACTGGGATCTGCCTGAGGGATGTCTGATGTTAAAATTTTGGAACCCTACAAAAAGAGAGATTGAAGATTGATTGGATCAGAAGTGGTATGAGTTTATAGGTGGCCTTAGCACACCTACACGCAAACCAGAAGTTTAACATGGTGAACACGATCAAGTTGCCTATATTCAAAGGAGTAGGAAGTGAAGATCGAGAACAATTTTGGTTCATAGTAAGGACAGTGTGGGAAGTGCATGGAGTTATGGATGATAACACCAAAAAGGCCACCTTGGTAATTTCACTACAATATTGTGCATTGACTTGGTATATTAAGCATTCTAACAATCACCCCAATGCCAGAATAGCAGAGATCCGGGATGCGCTAAACAAGGAGTTTAGTCAGCCGAAATCAGAGATGCAGTCGATCATAGGGTTCAAGGAGATCGTCATGCTACCAAGAGAAACCCCTTGGGATCTAGATCAGAGACTGAAGAGTACGATCCAAGAAGCTAACATGACACTAACAGATGCACAACACCGCACATGGTTTGTGGCGTCTTTAACGCCACACCTGAGGATAACATTGTCACAGCATAAGATCTTGAGCCAAGCTGAAGCATTAGAAATAACGATGAGGTTGCATGAGACTCCAATACAGGATCCTGGGTTAGGAGTTCAGTAGATCCACGTGAAAATACAAAATCTATGCTTGGAAATGCGAGTTTGAAATAGGAGAAAGCGCCCAGGACAAAAGTGCGTGAGGAGGTGTGGTGCGTAAAATGTAAAGGCCAGGACCACGATAACAATCATTGTTCGATATTCAAAAACTATTTGGTAGTGGGGGGGCCAATGCCATTGCGACCAGAGGCACAAGCAGGGCCAAGTGTGACACCCTCGCTCTGGTATGCAATCTGTCAGGTGGGAGGAAAGCACAACATAGACAACTGTCACATACTGCAAAAGTTTACCCAAACCTGCCAACAACTATTTTGCAATTTTTGCGGATTGGTGGGCCACGATGAACGAGATTGCCATAGTTATAAATTATTGATGGATTGAACACCTGCCTACAGGATGCAGACGGAGGCGCAAGGTCAGGATCCAGCCGCGGCGATAGCACGTGGTGGGTTCCAGGGGCGAGGACGAGGACGAGGAGGAATGGGGCCAGGAAAGGGCTGTGGGCAGCTAATCTGTTATAATAACGGAGGACCAGGGCACTACGCATGTAATTATATCAACCCAATCGGAATATCGTGCCCCTACTACGAGAATTTTGATCATGAAATGATAGATTTCCCCACACTGATAGCGCAGATACGTGAGAAAAGGTTAGCAAAACCTACAACGATGCAAACATCCAAATGATGAGGTCTGAAACGTGTGAGGAAGACCCCAACGTAAACATGATGCTCAGAAGTGGCACAACCACAGGGGAGGATAAGGGGAAGCTAACTAAGGAAGACGCAGGGCTTCACAAGGAGACATGTCTTGAAGCTAGGAAGAGCTTTGTGGAGGTCTCTACCCTAGGTAGTAGGGATCAACCTGAGCTGAAAAGGGATCCTTCAATGTTAACTACCTTTTTAGAGACATGCATGAAATTGCTTTGCAATAATAAGGTGGTTAAAGGATTACAAGAGTTGATAGCTAGGTGCGCAGGGTCAGGTGAACCGTACGTGGTCCGAAAATTAGGGAAACATGCTTCACGTACTAAACAGGAAATGTGATTAACGGTGCAGATTGGCGACTATGAGATGGATCAGATCATTCTGGACTTAGGCTCAGATGCAAACGTTCTACCTAAACAAACCTGGGAGTGCATGGGCAAGCCCACACTGCAACGGTCTCCTATTCAATTGCGGATGGCGAACCAATAGAAGATTCTGCCCATGGGGCGACTGCAAGGAATCACAGTAGATATAGTAGGCGCGAGCACACAAACAGAATTTGAGGTAATAAAAATTGTGGATGACAGTAGTCCCTACCCTGCGTTATTAGAGATAGACTGGGCCATAGATATGAATGGGGTCATTAATTTAAAGAAGCGAAAAATGATATTTGAGAAGAAGTCACTCCGCGTAGTCATTCCGCTAGACCCGGCTGAAGGAGCACGCTACACTAAACCCATGCGCGATGAAGGAAGTGATGATGAACTAGATTGTATCTACAAGATCACTGCATGAAATCATGATTGGGTCAATCCGACTGCAAAAGGAAGAATATCATGGGAGCCTGCAAAGTCTTACACTGCAGATTCAGATGAGGAAGATGAGCAATGGCATAATCAGTTGAATGAAGTAACAATGTTAAACTACAACATGATGACTAGGTCATTGTATTGTGTAAAAGCTCAGGATCAAGAACTACCGATGTATGGGGCTAACAATGGTAGATGAATTCCTCACCAAGTTTGAAAGCATGGTACTAGAGCACCAACGATTCAATGCATTAAAATGTGCATTGCATGCGACACCTGTGCGTTGGTGGGGAACACATGAAGGAACCTTTGAAGATTGGTGTGGCTGCAGGGGAATGATGCAGATAAGGTTTAGGAATCCAGAGCTACGAATAACTAAGAAATATGATGGACGTGATGACTCACGCATGCACCTCACCAGATGGACCCAGGCCTATGGAGAAGAGCCTCAATTGAAGTGGGTACACTTATTTTATCATACCCTAGATGTCATCCCAAGGAATGGGTATATTGAAACATAACTCCGACATGCTACAGGCGAATGGGATATCTTGCGTGAAGGGTTTTTATTAACATTCCTATTTGAGGACCAATGAATGGATACTGTCGACGATGCATTATAAGTTGTGAAGGTCTCCATTTTCAAGGTACCACTAGAACCAGAAGAAATAGTGTAGCCAGATTGGTCACGTCCACTGAGTCAGGCCCTAGAATGTTACATCGTGCAAATAGAAGATGATGAGGACAAGCCGAGAAAGATCAGTATTCCAGAAACGGAGGGGAGTCACAAGGTTCGTGGACCAGAAATCGAGGACCATGACATCACAGCGCCGTTGAAAATGAAACAAGTGAACATTGGTATGGAGGAGGAGTTGAAGTATGCAATGCTTGGGGACTATTGGGATGATGCCATGGTGGATAAGATTGTCGAGTTACTGCGTGAATATCAATATTTATTCCCGACCATAATCACATTGTTAAAAGGAATCCTTGGTGACCTAGGAATGATGAAGATAACTCTGAAGCTGGATGCAAAACCAGTTAAGCAGCGGCCTTATCAGTTGAATCCAAAATATAAAGTGAAGTTCCGTGAAGAATTGGATAAAATGCTTGTAGCAGGAATAATTGAACCATTGGAGGAATTTGAATGGGTAAGTCCTATGGTTGTACAAGAGAAAAAATAGAAGGGAGAAATTCGCATCTGTGTGGATCATAAGAAGCTCAACGATGCATGTGTTAACAAATGAAGTACTGGAAAATGATGGGGGACAAGAAGCCTTCTCCTTTATGAATGGTTTCTCGGGGTACCACCAGATCAAGATTGCACCGGAGGATAGGAGTAAAAAAACTTTCGCTACCAAATGGGGATGTTTCCAATACATAGTGATGCCCTTTGGAATAAAGAACACGTCGATGATATTCTCGTGTGTTGTGGTAGCTGCATTCAACGAATTTATACATAAGTTTTTAGAGGTATATCTTGATGATTGGACCGTATTTGGGCTAGTTAAGAAACATACTGCAAGCTTACGGTTAATGCTGGATACTTGCCGATGGCACTAGATTGCGCTAAATCTAAAGAAGTGTACCTTCCTTGTCCCCTTCACGAACTTGCTCGGCCATGTGGTCTACAAGCAAGGCCTGATGGTAGACGTGGCAAAGATTGTTGTCATACTCAATCTGCAAGTGCTGTGAAGTGTCAAACAACTGCGTGCCACACTGGGACACACTGGTTAATATCGAAAGTTCATCAAGAGCTACATATAGATCACAGCACCGATAAAACAGTTGTTGACAAAGGATGCTACTTATTGCTGGAATGAGGAATGTCACAAAAGTCTGGAAACTCTCAAGGAAGAGATGGCATCAGCTCCCATATTGGTATTTCCAAATTGGGACATCAAATTTCACGTGCATGTTGACATGTCATATATCGCATTGGGCACGATACTCACACAGGAAGGAGTGGAAGGAATTGATCACCCGATCGCATTTTCAAGTCGACGGTTGTCCAAAGCTGAAAAGAACTACTCCACTATTGAGCGTGAAGGGTTGGCGATGGTATACGCGCTCCAGAAATACCACCACTATCTACTTGGGGGACACTTTAAGATGTATACTAATCATTCCATGTTAAAATACTTAGTGAATAAGCCTGTGTTGGGGGGGTGCATCCCTAGATGGTCATTATTGTTTTAGGAATATGATTTTGAATTCATCGTAAAGCCAGGGCATTTAAACGCAGACCCAGATCACCTGTCCTGAATTGAGAATGGTGAAGAACCCACAAACCTAGAAGAGGGACTACCTAATGCACAACTCTATGATGAAATATTACACAGATATGCATTGGAATTTGTGTGAGGACAGATCCTTGCCAAAGAACATGGGGGGGGTTGTAGGAGGACATTATGTAGGTAGCACCATAGCACAAAAGATTCTTCGTGTAGGACTATGGTGGCCAACTCTACATCAAGACTCAAAAGCATATTGTCAGGCTTGCGACGTATGTCAATGGATTGGGAAACCATCATGGAGGGATGAAATGCCGCTCAAGCTGTAGATGACACTGAAACCATTTGAAAAATGGGCGATTGACTTTGTGGGGCCTATCACAACTCCAAGAAAGATGGATGCATGCTATATCATCACAACAATAGAATAATTAACTCGATGGGTGGAAGCACAGCCGGTTAAGGACTGCACGACCACTAGAGTTGCAAAATTTTTGTTTGAGAATGTGTTAACACAGTTTGGATGTTCGAAAATTCTAATGAGTGACCATGAAACACACTTCCTGAATGAGACTATCATTATGCTCACTGAGGAGTTCCAGATATATCATAAACAGAGTACGTCGTACCACCCGCAATCAAATAGAACCATTGAAGCTTTTAACAAGATTTTGAGACTGCGTTGACAAAGGCAAGTAATGCGTAGTGAAACAATTAGGATTTGCACATACATGCTGTGCTATGGGATACTGAACAACATGCAAGAAGTTGACAGGCCAGACACCTTTCCAGTTAGTCCATGGCAAGGAAGCCATTATGCCAATGGAATATGTTGTACCTAGTTTGTGAATAGCAGCGACGACAGGCATGGAAGACTGCGGGGATTTGGAAGAGAGGATCGCACAACTGGAAGAACTTGAGGAGGAATGATTTTTGGTAGGATTCCAATAGCAAGTACAAAAGCAACAAGAAAAATCTTGCCATGATCGCCATATCAAAATGCGCACGATCAAAGAAAATGATCTAGTCTTACTATACGATAACAAGTTCAAGAAATTCCCTGGAAATCTTCAAATGCATTGGTTGGGACCCTATGTAGTCAAAGAAGTCATCAATGGAGGTGCGGTCTAGCTTCCCAATCTGAATGGAGAGCCTTTCCCAGGTAGAGTAAATGGCAGTTGCCTAAAGCTTTACATGGGTGGGCCAACAACCTGACTAACTAACCAAAGGACAGTCTCACCACTCCAACCAGTTGAAAGAGAGCACGAGATGATAAACCAATTTGGGGAGGAGCTACACGACAAAAAGGGTGTGCGTAGAAGGGATATGTCACAAGGATCGCGATTTCCCAGAAGTAGCTGCGCCACTACGTGAACACACTGAAACGTGACTATTGTTGTCACTGTTCCTAACAAGATGTTTGAGTTATGGCGAAAAGGATCGGGAGACGAGAAATTAAGAGACAAGGTACGAGCAAGATCCAGAATGATCTACTGCAATCTTAACATTATGGTGCTAGAAAAGGAGGGAACCGTGGAATTTCAATTTCAAAACCCTTATAAATCACAGGGGGACATCAGTCGAACAATCTGTGGTTTCATTAGAAGTAAACTATTGTGCATTTCCATTGGTATGGAATTGTTCATCATAAACGCTAAAGGAGTCATCCTAAGGGCTGTAATATGGCCAATGGAGTTGCAGGACTTTCTGGATAGTGTGGTGTCGACAGCCGTGGACGCCATGCAGAGTTCAACATCGATGGTAGGGGATGTACTGGAAATTCTTAGACACGAAATAGAACTAGTTCGGATGCCACTGCCTAACCCATGGGCTGGTCGGCGACCCATAAAAGATAGAGGAAACAATGTGAATATGGAGAAAAATGATGGAATTACAGTTAAAATTTCGTCTCTGATGCACCTTGAAGATTGCGTCTCGCAGACAACAACAATTTTCTTGCAAAATTGCAACACAAGCTGCAGAAGGCAATGTGTATAGTAGACCAGAAATTGGAAATTCACTACGATGGTACAAAGAGTTCCCCCTAG
>APFE030279658.1:71528-174870 GCA_000404065.3 Pinus taeda
CATCCATTATAATATGCAACACCCCAGCGTGAGCTAAAATCCTATGAGGTGGTGTTCTCTGTTAACTGAGCAGAGTAGAATGAGCATCATCGGTTTCACGAATTAGTAGAGACAATGGAGAAGGAGCTTGAAAAAGTGTTGCAGGAGACAAAGAGGGAATAGCAAAACGAAGTGCGTCACTCACAGGGATGGTGGATTGTGAAGCCTTGGTAGCGCACATTGCCATACTACTAAGTGACTTGGGGCCAGTCACGATGATTGTGTTGGGGACAGGTTGGGCAACTAAGGCCCCACGTAATGGTTTTGGGGCCTAGACCCCATAATTTAGGGTAATGATATTGTAAAAGTTCCGCAAAGTACATGAGATGCGAAATGCAATAGATCGAGTCAAAGGGTTGTCCACCCAAAAATAATATAAAATAATAGGAAGTGAGTCGGCCTGCCCATGGTCCATGGACCATGGGAATGTATAAATAGAGTGAGGCTCTAAGAGTAGAGGTATCTTTTTGAAAGATCTGATGTGTTATGGATTTGTGAAATTAATAGTTGTTCGGTGTCTGTAAGTTTGAGTCAAGGGTGTTAGTGGTTCGATAGAGGCTCCACAGCTGTGTGCGTGGAGGCCTGATAAAGTCCATAGATGTGTGCGCGGACCCTTGCAGTTGTGTGCATAGGGCAAAAAGAAGATTTTACTAAAACAAAGATATTAATAAAGATAAGTTGGCTCTGAAACATTGTGTTAATTATGAGTTATTGCGAATCTGGTTATATTCTGGTTTATGCATATGCTATATGAGTTTTTATGAATGATAATGATGCACACTGGGTAATATTGTTAAATGTTTGCTCAAAGACCCTAAGAAGAAGAGTAACTCTATAATAAACTCAGCAAATAGGCATGGATATACGCAGAAGCCTGATAATAGTACAGATTAACACGAAGGCACAAGAAGGTTCACAAACCCATCTAGACCCCATCAAGACATCCCTAGGGTGTGGAAACCTGGTTCTAGCACCCTCCCCTGCTACCTCGAGTGAGACCTCAGTCCGTGCTCTGCAGGCTGTTGCCGAAAGAGCCAATAGCCACAAGATTTTTTGGCTAATAACTCTTCCGAACCTAGTTCATGGCCCACTAATCCAATAAAAGTCTATTATGGATAGTATTTTAAATTTCTACAACTAGAAAAGGGTTTTCCCAGTTAGGTTCCCTAGGAAATTTTGTTTTTTTTTGCTATAGTGTGACTGTGTTTTATTTTTGTTCTATTCCACTACAAATTGGTAGAGATATTTTTTGTCTTCATGCAAAAATTTGTTTTAGATTTATTCATTCAAGCAGTAACAAAATTTCAAGGGAATTCTACACAAAGGACAATTAATCTATATTTTCACTTATATCTTTTGCAAGTAAAATTCACAACTAAATTTTCATCCAAAGTGTTTAGGTTACTAGCAAGTGGTATCACAGCATATCTCAACATTGTAAGGCATAAATCATACTATTCAATAAGGTTGAGATGTGAGATACAAAAATATTCCCAAGTTATGCAAGCAAGAAAACTGCTGATTTTTAATTCTAAATCTATCCAACCAGAACAAAATTATGCCATTTTCAACACCCTCTAGTCAAAGTTATTCTTGGTCTTATTCACCTCAATTAAGAATATGTCAATCTCATTGATATTTCTTCTTCATTTCATTCTTCTAAGTTATATATTTATGCAACCTAATATATCATTTATGTTAAGTTATTATTCATTAAAAATTATTTAGTCCGTCCAGCACATCTACCTAATTTTATGATCAGTTTCTAGGAAGACTCTATCAGACATTTGCAGTAGAAAATAGAAGACTGTTTTAGTACCTAGTGTTATAAAAATCTAATTTGGAAAAAGTTTTTTGGGTTGTTTCCCTAAAAATATTTACAAATTTTTCAACCCCAAAGCCATTTTAGGGAGAATTTTAGTCAAGGAGAAATTTAGTATTATTTTTGGAAAATTTGAACGCAACTAAAAGAAATTCTTCCCGTTTGCTCAAAATATTCCAGCACCAAATATGAGTGAATTCGTAGAACTTAAGATTTGGAAATAATTAAATTTCACTTCACTTTTCCAGGACCATATATGAGTGAATTCACAAAACTTGAGATTTGGATTATGGAAACACTGAAATTTCACTCCATTTATTAGGATTGGAAGTTCCCTGAGATACAAACATGTAGCATTAAGGATCTACTTTGCTTGTTTAAGGACAATGTTTAGTTTATAAATAGTGATACAAGAATCCTTGTATACATGCCTGACACAGTTCTTTGGTCACAACTAATGAAACTGAACTCCATCAATACATAACAGACAAGGTAGGATGTAAGAGAGCATCTACCTTTCAACATATACTCTGACAAAAATAAACATCTATACAATCATTTAAAGTTGTCACCACACCAAAGAAGGAATTAAAAACCAAAATAAAAATAAGAACAAGCGTAGATTGTTATGGTTACTCTAATTTTTTTTTAAATAGGATCAATATGTTAATATGGAAAATAGTGTAGTTGATTATGATTTATTGATCCTAAGGGGTTCGCCCAACCGAATTTCATTAATGTTACTGGGTACTTGGCTATTTTGTGCTTGCAGGTGCCCTATTTGAAATCCCTTGGGTGAGGTGCACTAGTCAATGCCAATGTGTTTACCATGGATGCCATCCATGAATGTGGGGAAACATCCATTGGGATTCTTAGAGATTTTTTCTTGGAAAGAATAAAAATAGGATTTCCTAAAGAAAATTTTTGAGATGAATATAGTGTACACCCAGTAAAATCAACTATATAGAGACAAACCATAAAAGAAGGAAAAACAAATATTCTTTTACCTATGTTCCCTCATTTTCCCTCCCGCCCTGTGAAAAGTGAAAATACGTTACTCTTAAACATAAAAGAAAGGATGAAAAGAAATAGTGAATTTTGAACCAATCCTCCTTGTGTGGAAGAAGACTAAAAGTGGGGGTGAAAAGTGAAAATATGTTACTCTTAAACTTAAAAGTAAGGATGAAATAATTAGTGAATTTTGAACCAGTCCTCCTTGTGTGGAAGAAGATTAAAAGTGGGGTGGAAATGTAGTGAGGTTAGAAATGAAACATACTTGGGAGCCATTAATGGATTGAAGAGGTTAAAACTTAACTCACAAATCTCTTTAATCTTGTTTTCCCTCCCACCCTGTGAAAAGTGAAAATATGCTACTCGTAAAATTAAAAGCAAGGATGAAAAAAATAGTGAATTTTGAACTAGAGATCTGAGGTGTTGGGCAACAGATCCCCCCATAGTAGGGTTTTGGGGCTTAAAGCCTGAATTTTGGTCAATGTAATGTAAATACACCAGAAAATGCGAGATCGAAGCGTGAGAGTCTAGGGTTGTCTACCCTAAAATAATGTAATTTAATATAGGATGTGTCTACCTACCCATGGTCCGCAGACCATGGGATTGTATAAATAGAGCGAGGCTCTAAGTGTAAAGGCATGATTAAGTCGGATGATGTTCTTTTGGATGATGAATTAAGCTTTGAGTCTGTAAGTCCGAGTCTTGGGTGGTAGTAGTAGGAAGAGGCTCTACAGCAGTGGGCGTAGAGGCCCGGTAGAGTCTGCATCTGTGTGCGTGGACCCCTGCAGCTGAGTGCGTAGGATAGAGTTGGGAATGTACTTGAACACATAGGATTAATAAAAGATAAGTTGATTTAAAAATATTTTGTATCTACTCGTAGATCTGTGTGTTTATGCTTCTGTTGTATTATGCATCTGTTTACAGTTTTATGTTTGCGCGCATTTGTTATAAATATTGAATGGTTAATAAGAATATTGGGTGCACACGGTTAAGTCAAGATATATAATAATAGCATAGTAAGGATAAAGGATATGGATAACACCTCTTCGTGCTCTTTATAGAGTTGCGCAAAAGCAGTCGCACAAGTTGCGAAGGACAGATAGTTGCGCAGGGCAGCACAAGCCCATAGGTTCGGTTCGCTAATGTCCTAGACTTCATTAAGACATCCGTAGGGTGCGGAAACCTGGTTCCAGCACCCTCCCATACTTGAGCAGGTGATCTTGTTCTAAGTGAAGAAAATTATCAAAATTGGAACTACTCAAAATTGGTTGAAACGAGAATGACAAGATAGGCCTCATTGATACGATCTTGTAGTCGCGAACGACACTCAAATTTGACACTGTATGTGAAAGTTATTCAAATTTGAAAATTCACAATTTCATGCAAAAGTCCAGTTTGACTTGAGTTGAATTTGAATAAAAAAATATATTAAAGAAAAAGAATATTCCTTCTCATCCAATCACAGATTAACAATTGTCAACCTCGGATTCCACAGTGTATATACTATGGATTTCAGTGGCCAATTAATGGACACCACGTGGCCTGCTCAGAGGCCACCACGTGGCCCCAAGACTGCAGGTTTATTGTGGCAAAATTATTGTTTGTTGGTAGGAACCAAGCCTGGGTCGGGTGGCTGCCAGCCCAAAGGCCCGCCCACACATCAGTCCTTAACATGTAACGGTTGCATGTTGTATTTAAGTTATAACCATTTCGTGTTTGGGGTTAGAACCGCCATAAGTCTAAACCGCCAGTGGTCCCCGAAAGACTATTTACATGCCATGGCATATGCTGGCCGTTATATTAACAAACCTACCAAACAAACCGTAACTGCCACCGATGATCGTGGTCACATGCGGAGTCTCGGCCTAACGGTCACAACTAGTTAACCCACCGATCGTATCTGTCACCCATATTTGCGTTCACATGCACCCTCCCAATGGTCGAGGTCAGTCAGCCTGGTAGTTTCTCTTGGTGGGACTGCCAAAATTAGTGCCATATGCCAAATTTAACTCCAGTTAAGTGGAGTTTGACGGATTTGGTGGAGTTTCTTTAGGCCAGATTGGACAAAACTTCTGGGAGTCATAACTTTCACTAGGGAGAACCTTTTGGAGTGAATTTTTTTATTTTTATTTTGAGTATTCTGAGCATTCCAGAGCCAATGGTATAGGTTTCAGAGTCAACGAAGCTGATCTTCAAGTACCTTTTCAACAGAGAAGCTTGGAGAGCCATCAGGGCCTAGGGAGTGTTGGAGTTGTATTGGGCTATGGTTAACCATTGGAGGTGAAGCAAAAGCCAATCTTTATTGTTTTCTATGTTCTGAACTCATTTCCACAACTTATTTTGCCTGTTTAGGCTTTCTTATCACTGTATAATCAATTTGAGCATCTAATAAGAGCAAGGACATGCCCATTTGGGGGCCTTGGACTAGGAAGATGTAGCCCAGGAGGGGTGAACTGCCTCATCAACTGTTGTGTTATATTATATGATTTTATCTTGTTGTGTTTTTTAGATTTAATATGCTAAATAGTGAAATGAAATAATACTCCTTCAAACATAAGACTCAGAAATTTACCAAAAACACTTTGCTTCAATTATAAGACATGAGTAACAGTTTGCACATATAATTTAATGGAAATGAATACCTTGAACAACAAATACAAGTAGTTTCATTTTCAAATCAGTTGGTATCAGAGCACAAGTTTTGAGTATTAGTTTTGTGCAAAGATATATTTGACTGTTTTGCAAGTTTTAATGCTTATTAGGCTTAAACTTCAAATAGGGAAAGGACAATTGGTTAGAGCACAAGATAATCCTCAACCAAGGAGGGCCAGGGTGCCATTATCTCCACCTTTTGACTCACCCTCAATAGCCTTAGAAGAAGCTTCAAGTATGTCTAAAAGGGAAGGAGAAGTTCCTGAAGACATGTATCCAAAAGAAGAAGAACGAGTATTCAGAAAAGCTTTTTTGGACATGACTGAGATGGTAAGAATATTATACCAAGAAAGGAATGATAGGTTGGTTGGAGAAGGGTCTAAACATCAGAAAGAAGGAGAGGTATCTTTAGAAGGAAAAAAAGGTGATCATAATTCAAAGAAAGGACATGGAGGAAATGGTGATCCACCGTCTCCATCGTCATCCTCTTCTCTACATCGTCATCCTCTACCTTGGTAAATCAACCTCATAATCTTAAATCTTCTGGAAAAAGTCCATTTTTAAAGCTAGATGTTAAATTTTAATTACCCATGTTTAACGATGAAGTGAATGCAGAGAAACTTGATAATTGGATTAGATAGTTGGAAGTTTATTTAAGGATACAGAACTTACAGGATGACGACACTAAGATTCAATTAGTATCTTTAAGAATGGATGGAGTAGCATTGGTATGGTGGGAAGCCAAGACCAAGGATGAAATTAAGAAACATGGTAAGATTACTTTAACATGGGCTGAATTTATTTCTACAATTAAGAAGCAATTTTATCCTCTTGCTCATTTACAAAAGGCTATAATGAACTGGCAAAACTTTAGAAAACTAAAGTGACAAAATGTTCAAGACTACACCCAAGAGTTTAGGATAAGATCACGCTTAATAGGGGTAGACTTACAAAGTCAAGACACTTTTCTGAAATATATAGGTGGCTTGCACAACTACCTTAAACATACTATCCTTATGTTCAATCCTACTAGTCTAGACGAAGTTTGTATACAGGCTACGCATTTAAAGACTAGAGGGAAAAACACTTTTGATGAGGGTAGAAACAAGACTTTTAAGGGGAAAAACAAAGAGAAAACCTTTAAGGGAAAATGAAAAAAGAATGCATCTATCAAAAAGGAGCGTGAGAAATTTATATGTAAACATTTTTCAAAAGAAGGCCATGAAGAGAAAAATTGTTGGAAACTTTATCCTGAAAAAAGAAATTAGTTTAACAAAAACAAAGGAAAGAAGAAAACTACAGCTACTACAACTACACCTCAATATTTAGGTGATGATTCAGGGGATGAAACCAAAATTGCAGCCATGGGTTTGAAAATTATTAAGGGAAACAAAACTAAAACTAAAGCAATTACTATTATTTCAAACTGTCATGTACAAGCTCCTAATGGGGAAGAAAGAATTGAATTGTTCCATGTGAGGGTAGTCTCAAAACATACACAAATTGACACACTGTTTGATAGTGGGTCACAAGAAAATCTCATATCAGAAGACTTGGTCAAAAAGCTTAAACTTGAGACCATTCCACATCCAAAGCCTTATCCTCTTGGGTGGATATGCAAGGATGAAAACTTACAAGTCTCAAGAAAGTGCGTATTGCGCTTTGCAATTACTGCACACACTTTATTGACACAATTGAACTTGATGTAGTACCGCTTGATATATGAGGAATTGTTTTGGGAAGTCCTTACTTATTTGATAAGAAAATTATCTCCCATCGCCATGAAAATAAATATCATCTTTTCAAAGATGGCAAGGAGTACATTGTTAGGGCACATCACAAGAAGGAAAATATAGCGATGGTTAATGTGGGACAGGTAAAAAGACTATTTAATTCAAGTAAGAGTTTTATGCTTCTTATGATCAAGCCTAAGGTTGATTTGAATCATGAATCATTTGAAAATTGTGATTCCAAGCTTAAATCAGATTTATATGATGTAGTTGATGCACGTCATGAGATGTTTCAGGAACCAACAAGTTTGCCTCCTAAAAGGGACATTCAACAAGAAATCCATTTACATCCAGATTGTCCTCTTCCTAACATAGGCATGTATTGCATGCCTATCCTGGAGAATGTTGAAATGAAGAAGCAAATTAAAGACTTGTTGGACTAAGGTTTCATAAGACCAAGCACTTCGCCATGTGGGTCACCGATAGTGTTGATTCAAAAGAAACATGGAACTTGGCGCATGTGTGTGGACTTCAGGGCATTGAACAAAATAATGGTAAAGAATCGTTACCCACTCCCAAGGATAGATGATTTGTTAGATCAACTGAAAGATGCTAAATATTTCACTAAGTTAGACTTATTTAGTGATTATTATCAAGTTAGAATTGAAGAAAGTGACATTTGGAAGACAACTTTTAAAACCAAACAAGGACTCTTTGAGTGGCTTGTTATGTCTTTTGGTTTATGCAATGCACCTGCAACTTTCATGTGGGTAATGGATGATGTCTTACGTCCTTTTCTTGATGATTTCGTTATTGTCTACTTAGATGACATCTTAATTTTCAGCAAGACTAGAGAAGAGCATGTCATGCATGTTAAGAAAGTACTTGATATTTTGAAGAAAATTCATTTATTTCTTAAAATGTCAAAGTGTGAATTTGCAAAGACTTCTTTGGTTTATTTGGGACACATAGTAGGAGGAGGTGCTTTGAGAATTGATCCATCTATGGTAGAAGCTATTGTAAATTGGCCTACTCCCTAAACCATTATAGAAGTAAGAAGTTTTTTGGGTGCAGCTCAGTATTGGAGGAAGTTTATTTCTAACTTCTCTGCCATAGCAGCTCCTATGCATGCAATGACAAGTGTGAAGTATGCTTTCCAATGGGGAGGCAAGCAACATAAATCTTTCAATTCTTTGAACGAAAATATAAGTTCAGCTCTAGTTCTTGCACTACTAGACTTGAGACAGCCATTTGAGATTCAGACCGATGCTAGTGATTACGCCATGGGTGCAGTTCTCTTACAGCATGGTAAGCCTATTGCATTTCATTATGAGACATTTAATGGTGTTGTTGTGAATTACCCTACATATGATAAGGAGTTGTATGCATTGGTAAAAAGCGTCAAAAAGTGGAAACATTATTTGATGGGCAAAGAAATAGTTGTTCATACCGATCATCAGCCTTTACAATACTTGCAGTTGCAAAGTAAATTGCAGTAGCCATGACATTTCAAATGGATGGGCTTCCTACAACAATTTCACTTGGTAATAAGGTATAGGAAAGATATTTTAAATAACGTTGTTGATATGCTTTCAAGTCCTATTATTTGTGCTACTACTTTACTTAAGAATGATTCTATTGTACATGGGAGCTACATACAACAGTATAAATCAAATGTTGATTTTAAGGATGTGTATGCTAACTTGAGTGAAGGGAATCATTTTGAGGAGAATGATTATCATTTGCATAATAATTTGCTGTTTCATATGGGAAAGTTATGTATACCACAAGGAGAGAGACTAAGTATCATGAGAGAAGCTCATTCTTCTCTTGTTGCTGGACATTTCGAGGTAAGCAAAATGGTGGCGCATTTACAGAGGTATTGTTATTGTCCTCACATGGTAGATAGTGTTTGACATTTCATTAGAGGTTGTTAATTATGTGCTACAAGCAAGCCTAGCAATAGGAAGCTTGGATTATATACGCCATTTCCGGTACCTTCTAGACCATGGGAAAGTGTTTCTATGGATTTTGTAGGAGGTCTACCATTATCTAGAAAGCAGCATGATTATCTTTATGTAGTAGTTGATAGATTCAACAAGATGTGTATTCTTATGCCATGTAAGCAAACTATAACTACTGAACAAATTGCTGATTTATATTTTCAACATGTATGGGTTCATTATGGCTTGCCTACTTCTATTGTTAGTGACAAGGATTCCAGATTTGTTGGGAATTTTTGGTCCAATCTATGGAAGATGATGGACACCAAGTTGAAGAAGAGTACTGCTTTCCATCTGCAAACAGATGGCCAAACAAAGGCAATGAACAGAACATTATACATATTTTGAGAGGTTATTGCAGCAAGCATCCCAAGCTTTGGGATGAGCACTTACATTACATTCAACATGCTTACAACCGGGCCAAGCACTCTTCTACAAATACTTCACCTTTTAAAGCTTGTTTTCGGTATTTACCTAATCCACCTTTAGATTTCATTCTTGAGAAGGATGCTGCCATTGACGAGCATAGTGACATTGACAAAGCTCGCATGCTCATTGAAAGAATTCAACTCATACATTAGCAAGTTCAAGAACAACTTGAAAATGTCAAGGCAAGTACAAGGAGAGGCATGATAAACATAGAGTTGATCATAAGTTTCAAGAAGGAGATGAGGTATGGCTACATATTAGTAAGGTGAGAATGCAAGGAGAAGGTAAAAAAGCTTAAGCTTATTCGTTATGGTCCATTCAAGATCCTTAAAAAAGTTGGAAATAATGCTTTTTAGTTAGATTTGCCTTCATATATGCAAATGTATTCCGTTGTGAATGTGGAAAATTTACATTTGTATGAACCTCCTTTAATTGTTGATCATGAAAGTGACATTCAGCTAACATCATAGATGATTTCTCGCCAGAATTTTTGGATGAGCTAAAAGAGGATGTTATCCTTGACAGAAGGACACACACTTCAAGGAGGGGAAATGTTGATCATGTTCGGGTTGGTCTTAAAGGCAACAAATCGAGTAAGGCAAAGTGGATGGAGGTGGAAAAGATGAGGGAGCTGTACCCTCACCTTCTTAACAGGTAATTGAAGGCTTTTGGGGTCCAAAAGCTTCCGATTTGGGAGGTGTGATCAAGTGATCATGTTCTAAGTGAAGAAAATGCTAAAAATTGAAACTGCTCAAAATTGGTTGAAACTAGAATGATGGGATAGGAATCATCAATATGATCCTATAGCCACAAACGACACTCAAATCTGACACTGTATGTGAAAGTTATTCAAGTTTGAAAATTAATAATTTCATGCAAAAGTCCACTTTGACTTGGGTTGACTTTGAATAAAAAATATATTAAAGAAAAAGAATATTCCTTCTCATCCAATCACAGATTGACATTTTTCAACCCTAGATTGCACAGTGTATATATTATGGATTTCAGTGGCCAATTAATGGATGCCACGTGGCCTACCCGGAGGCCGCCACGTGGCCCCAAGACTGTAGGCTTATTGTGGCAAATTATTATTTGTTGGCAGGAATCAACCCTGGGTCGGGTGGCCACCAGCTCACTGGCCCAACCAGCCCGCCCACACATCAGTTCTTAACATGTAATGGTTGCATCTTATATTTAAGCTATAACCGTTTCATGTTTGGGGTTAGAACCACCAGCGGTCTAAACCACCAATGGTCCCTAGAAGACTGTTTATATGTCGTGGTCTATGCTGGTTGTTATGTTAACAAACCAGCCAAACAAACCATAACTATTGCCAACGATTGCAGTCACATGCAGAGTCTCAGCCCGACAGTCATGGTTAGTTAACCCGTTGACCATATCTGCAAACCAGAATTGCATTCACATGCACCCTCCCGACAGTCACGATCAGTCAGCTTGACGGTTTCGCTTGGCAGGACTGCCAAAATTAGCGCCATATGCCAAATTTAACTCCAGTTAAGTGGAGTTTGATGGATTTGGTGGAGTTTCTTTAGGCCAGATTAGATAAAACTTCTGGGAGTCATAACTTTCATTAGGAAGAACCTTTTGGAGTGAATTTGTTTTTGATTTTGAGTATTTTGAGAATTCTAGAGCCAATGGTACAAGTCGCAGATTCAACAGAGCTGATCTTCAGGTACTTTTTCAGCAGAGAAACTTGGAGATCCATCAAGGCCTAAGGACTATTGGAGTTGTATTGGGCTATGGTTAACCATTGGAGGTGAAACAAAAGCCAACCTTTATTGTTTTCGGTGTTCTGAACTCATTTCCACAACTTATTTTTCCTGTTTAGGCTTTCTTATCACTGTATAACCAATTTGAGCATCTAATAAGAGCAAGGACATGCCCATTTTGGAGCCTTGGACCCAGCAAATGTAGCCCAGGAGGGGTGAACTGCCTCATCAGCTGTTGTGTTATATTATGTGATTTTATAGTGCTATGTTTTTCGGATTTAATATGCTAAACAATGAAATGAAATAATACTCCTTCACACAAAAGACTCGGAAATTCACCAAAAACACTTTGCTTCAATTGCAAGACATGAGTAATAGTTTGCACATATAATTTAATGGAAATGAATACCTTGAATAGCAAATACAATTAGTTTCATTTTCAGTTCAATACTACCTCGTGTGAGACCTCAGTTCACGCACTGCGGACTATTTCTGAAAGGGCCGGTAGCTTTGGGATTTGTTTGGCTAAATCACTTGTAAACTTGGATTAGGCCCCAACAAGCCAACAAATGGTTCCATTGTCGGGACCGGGATCTGCCTAAGGGATGTCAGATGTTGCGCCATTGGAACCCCACAAAGGAGGAAATTGAAGAGTGGTTGGACAAGAAGCTTCATGAGTTTGTGACACAGGAAAACAGAACTTCACAGATATTCGAGAAGAGGTGGCTGGATCACTATGTATATAGGAAAATCCATGAGATCTTCTTTGTTTCCTTCCCTTCTAAACTATATGAGTGGATCGCAAGGTTAGTCGACATCCAAGGAAGGTATAAGCTCGATCAACTGATAGTGTGGACTCTAGAATTAGTGCGCAGACTAGAGATATCAAAAGATAAGATCGTGCGAGCTGTGGACCATTGGATCGACCAGATAATAGGGGCATTTATCACTAAGTTTGTGATAGACATGACCATGAGCTACAGTGAAGCAGAGAGACATTTCCTCAAGGGACCGCGAGATAGGTACATTAAATCCCTGAATACTTCGATTAAGATGTTGTTATGTGAGAAATGGGTGATGCAAATTCATTAATGTTTGGAACAACATGGAGTGGAAGAATCTATAAAGGTAGTGGGGAATTAGGAAACAATCCCTTGATTTCACCTTCATGAGAAAGCGAGGAAGAGCTTGCTAGGGTCTCTCTGAGAAGTGCGGTCAATTTGATAAGGCAGCACATTCCACAGCTACCACCTCGACTTACACCACCACCTGCTTCACCTCCATCTTCACCCACACCACCTCCACCACCCCGCAGTTCAACATGGCGAGCATGATCAAGCTACCCATATTCAAAGGAGTAGGAAATGAGGATCTGGATCAGTTCTAGTCCATGGTAAGAGCAGTGTGGGAAGCACAAGGGGTCATGGATGACAACATTAAGAATGCTACATTGGTGAGCGCGTTGTAGGATTGCGTTTTGACATGGTATATCAAGCATTCCAATAATCACCAAAATGGAGGAATACCAAAGATCCAAAATGCGCTGAACAAAGAATTTAGCAGGCCAAAATCAGAGATGTAGTCAAACATCGGATTTAAAGAGATGACGATGCTTCCAGGCGAGACCCATTGGGATCTAGATTAGTGGCTAAAGAGTACGATCCGCGAGGCTAATATGACGGTAACGGATGCGCAACACCGTGCGTGGTTTGTGGCGTCTTTGACACCCCACCTGAGGATGGCACTGTCACAATAGAAGCTTTCAACCTAGGCCGAAGCGTTGGAGATGGAGATGAGGTTTCATGAAACCCTGATATAGGATCCAGGGCTAGGAGTTCAAAAAATCCACACACAGCTACAGAATCTCTACTTAGAAATGCAGAGCTTGAAGTAGGATAGGGCACCGCGGCCAGAGGCACGTGAGGAAGTGTGGTGTATAAAATGCAAAGGCTAGGGCCACAACAAGGATCACTATCCAATATTCGTGAACTTCTTGGAAGGAGGAGGACCGATGCTGTTGCGACCAAAAGCATAATCAGGGCCGAGTACGACACCTCTGTTATGGTGTGCAACCTGTCAGATCAGAGGAAAACACATGACGGATAACTCTTTCTTGTTGCAGAAGTATACCCAGACTCCCTGCAGCTGTTTTGTAATTTCTGGAGTTCAATAAGCCACGAAGAGTGTACTTGTCATAGCTACGAGTTAATGATGGATTCGACCCCAGCATACAGAATGCAGACAAAAGTGCAAGGCCTCAACCTAGCCGCGGGGATGGCTCATGTTGGATTTCAGGGGCGAGGTCGAGGACAAGGAGGAATGGGCCCAGGAAGGGGCCACGAACAATTAATTTGTTACAATTGTTGAGGACCACAACACTACGCCTGTGATTGTACCAACCCAATAAGAGTATCCTGTTCATACTGTGCTCAATTTGATCATGAAATGGTAGATTGTCCTACATTGATCACATATATGCATGAGAAAGGGGTACTCTAGCCTACTCTAACTCAAAATATCCAAATGATGAGATCTGAACCATGCGAAGAAGACCCAAATGTGAATATGGTGCTCAGCAGCAGTGCGACCATAGGAGAGGATAAGGGGAAGCAGCTCGAGGAGGATACATGGGTTCATAAGGCTCCTATAAAGGAATTGGAGTTTGACTTAGAATGCGCAAAGGAGACGTTTATGGAAGCTAAGAAGAGCTTCGCAAAGGCCTCTACTTCAGGTAGTAAGGATCAACCAGACCCAGGGATGGATCCTTCTATGCTTACTACCTTTTAGAGACATGCATGAAATGTTGCACGATAATAACGCAGTTAAGGGACTACAAAAGTTGATCACTAGGTGCGCGGGTTCAGGGGAACCGCGCATGGTCCATAAATTGGGAAAGCATGCATTGCACACCAGGAGGGAAATGAGATTGACAGCGTAGATTGGCGAATATGAAATGGACCAGGTAATCCTAGACTTGGGTTCAAACATGAATGTATTACCAAAACAAACAGGGGAATATATGGGCAAGCCCACGTTACAGTGGTCCTGTATTCAATTAAAAATGGCGAACCAACAAAATATTTTCCCATGGGGAGGTTGCAAGGGGTAGCAGTTGATATCGAAGGCAGGAGCACAAAGATAGACTTTGAGGTAATAGAGATTGTTGATGAAAACAATCCTTATCCTGCATTGCTGGGAATAGACTGGGCCATTGATATGAATGGAGTCATTAACCTAAAGAAAAGGAAGATAATATTCGAGAAAAAGTCCCTACGCATGGTATTTTCGCTAGACCCAACCGAAGGGGTGCGCTACACCAAACCAGTGTGCGATGATGGAAGTGATGATGAGTTGGGTTGTATCTACAAGATAATTGCATGAGATCAGTATTGGGTGAATTTGACTGCAGATGGAAGGATCTCGTGGGAGTGCGCAAGTTCCTGCACTGCGGATTAAAACGAAGAAGATGAACGCTGGCACAATCGGTTGAACGAAGTGACAATGCTGAATTGCAACACGATGATTATATCACTACATTGTGTAACAGCCCAAGGCCGTCATCTGCCAACATATAATGGATTGAGAGAAATGGATGAATTATTGAGCAAGTTTGAAAGTGTAGTACCGAAAAAATAGCGGTTCGATGCGTTGAAGTGGGCACTACCCATGACACCTGCGCGCTAGTGGGGAACACATTAAGGAAATTTTGAAAATTGGCATGGATGTAGGAGGATGATGCGCCTGGGATTTGGAAAACTGCAACTACGGATAGAAGATAAATACAATGGATGAGATGACCCACATACGCACCCTCGAAATGGACCGAGGCCTATGGGGAAGAACCTCAGCCTGAATGGGTACATTTATTCTACCATAGCCTGGATGTCATACCCATGAATTGGTATGCTGAGACAGAACTTCGACATGGTACGGGCGAATGGGATGTAGTGCGTGAGGGATTTTTGTTAGCATTCACATTTGAAGACCGATGGTCGGATACTGTTGATGATGCACTACAATCCGTAAAATCAACCATCTTCAGAATACCATAGGAACCACGACAAGTCATTCAAACAGCATGGGAAACCTAGTTAAGCAGTGCCCTAGAATGTTATAATATGCAAGTAGAGGAGGATGAGGACGAGCCTCGAAATATTAGTATTCTAGAAATTGAAGGAGTCGCGAAGTTAGAGGACCATCAATTGAGGATCCCAACATCACTACGCCGCTAAAAACAAAGCAGGTAAACATTGGTACAAATGCATAGCCGAAGCACACGACGCTTGGGGACTATTGGGACAATGCTACTGTAGATAAGGTCACCGCGTTACTCCGTGAATATCAAGATTTGTTCCCAACCAAAATCACAGACTTAAAGGGGATCATTGGCGACTTAGGGATGATGAAGATCACTCTAAACCCGGACGCAAAGCCCGTTAAGCAGTGACCTTACCGTTTGAATCTGAAGTATAAAGAAAAGGTCCACAAAGAGCTAGGCAAAATGCTTGCAGCTGGAATTATTGAACCAGTGGAAGAATCCGACTGGGTGAGTCCTATGGTAGTAAAGGAGAGAAAATAGAAGGGAAAAATTAGAACATGTGTGGATCTCAGGAAGCTCATTGACGCCTGTGTTCAGAATCCATTCCCGACACCATTTACAGATGAAGTATTGGATAATGTTGGTGGTCAGGAAGCTTACTTATTCACAGATGGTTTCTCAGGGTACCATCAAACAAGATCGCGCCGAATGATAGGAGAAAGAAAACCTTCGCAACTGAATGGGGTTGTGTTCAACACAGCGTCATGCCCTTTGGACTGAAGAATGTGCCAACGATATTTTCGCACATAGTGGTGGCCACATTCATGGAATACATCTACAAGTTCTTGGAGGTCTATCTGGATTATTGGACTATATTCAGGTTAGTTAAACACCATATAGCAAGCTTACGTTTGATGCTGGATATTGCCAACGACACAAGATTGCGCTGAATATGAAAAAGTGCACCTTCCTCATCCCCTTTGGAAACCTGCTCGGCCATGTGGTCTACAAATAAGGTCTGATGGTGGATCCTACGAATATTGTTGTTATTCTCAATCTGGAAGCATCGCGAAGTGTTAAACAACTACACGCTACCTTGGAGCACACTGGTTACTGTAGGAAGTTTACCAAGAGCTATGCACAAATAACAGCGCCAATGGAGAAGATATTGAAAAAGGATGCTACATATTGTTGGAATGATGATTGTAAGAAAAGTTTGGATGTTCTCAAGGAGAAAATGGCATCCGCTCCCATCTTGGTCTTGCCAAAATGGGATGTAGAATTTCATGTACACATTGATGCGTCGTGTATCACACTGGGAGTTGTACTTACGTAGGAAGGCACGGAGGCATGGATCACCCAATCATGTTCGCAAGTTGGTGGTTTTCCAAAGCTAAAAAGAACTACTCTACTACTGAGCGTGAAGTGTTGGCAATGGTATATGTGCTCCAGAAATACTGACATTATTTACTTGGCGGGCACTTCAAGGTTTATACCGATCATTCTGCATTGAAATACCTGGTGAACAAGCCTGTGTTGGGGGGGTGCATATGTAGATGGCTATTACTGTTTCAAGAATATGACTTTGAGGTCATCGTAAAGTCAGGATGCCTAAATGTAGGACCAGGTCACTTATCACGAATTGAGATAGGCGAGGAGCCAACAAATTTGGAAGAAGGACCACCAGATGCACAACTCTTTGCAGTGCGCGTCGCAGATGGCCATTTTGAAGATATAATTCCTTATTTAACCACAGGGACCATGCCGAAGGAGTATTTAGATTAGTAGAAGAAGGAATTGGCTGTGTGCGCGGAAGACTTTTCTATCATTGCTGGGCATATCCACAAAATGGGAAATGATAAGATATTGCAAAGATATGTACCTAAATTTGAACAAGGACAAATCCTCACGGAAGCACATGGAGGGGCTACATGAGGACATTATGCAGGATGCATGATGGCACAAAATATTCTTTGCTTTGGGCTATGGTGGCCAACCCTACATAGAGATTCAAAAGCACACTATTAGGCCTGTGACATATGTCGGAGGACTGGGAAACCATCAGGAAGTGTTACACAATAATTTGTCACTACCTTCACTCCTAGTCCATCTACTGTGTCATGTGTCCAAGTCAAACATGCTCATACTAAACAAATGCTCTCTTATGTTGCCAATTGACCCACTTTTCCTAAGTTATCTGCCTCATCGTGACTATGGGATTAATATATGCACTGAAGGGTGCTCATAAACAGTCTAGCTGCATTGCCAGCGTGGAAGTACATCTGATTCCCTCGATGGTCCGATTTCATGCTCCAGCACGAGGTTATTTGTTATCTTTAGCAATGATCTGACTAGATACATTGCTCACTAGTGATGTTAGCGCTAAATCTCAGTTATGTACTCGCGATGATCCAGATTGGGCGAATTTGTTTCAACAATCAACCTTCTGGATGACTCCAGACCTAGTTTTTGACATAGTTTGTGTCACCCTTCCTTCCCTGGTGTGGAAGTTTCGTCAATTGTGCTACCTTCCTTGGTGTTAAGCTCTCTCTTCCACCTTTGATGGAGACTCCTTCTCCTATTTAAACACTCATCTTTGCTATGATCAGCTAGTTGGTAAATTCTCAGATTAAGGAATGTTGTTAGTGTTTTTAATAGATAGCTAGTGTGGGTTTGAACAAGTGTGAGAGTGTTGATAGCTTGTGGAAGGTTGTGAAGTGCCCTAGATTCTATTTAAAACTTATGAGTGAGAGAGAGAGACCTTTTTATGTTGGGATATCCATCTTCAAAGATTGAATGCTTGAAGAACATGCTGGCTGGATTCCTCTAAGAAGGCTTGTGACGTCAAGACTTTGGTTGTAAGCTTGCTCTTATTTCATTATTAATACAATCAATGATGTTTTCCTATATCTTGTATGTAATGTACTTGATAGCTCATGGCTTTTTGACTTTG
Source organism: Pinus taeda (assembly GCA_000404065.3). Classification (NCBI taxonomy): domain Eukaryota; kingdom Viridiplantae; phylum Streptophyta; class Pinopsida; order Pinales; family Pinaceae; genus Pinus; species Pinus taeda. The sequence continues at coordinate 89,937 of APFE030279658.1, forward strand.
TGAGTAAATAGATCATTGTTGTTTTCTGGTTACGTGCTTTGTTGTATTTCCTTTGCATTGTTTCAGGTTGATCACTCGTTAAGGAGAAGGAAGCGAAAGTTGGAGCAATGCAACAGAACTCCATCGACCACCGGTTGAGGTAGTCCTCCAACTATGACTGTGTAAGGAAAGCTATTGTTGATCTGCCCTTGTTTGTGACTAGACCCACTCTAGGGCTAGAGGGGTTGCCTCTGTCCGCAGAGGGAACACTTTCCTGCATCACAAATTGGCGACTTTGCTGGGGAGTCTATCCTATGTTTTTCTCTTTGCTCTTGTTTTGATTTTGATTTTGGTCTCTCATTATTTTTGGGGATTGATTAACAGTCTTCTGGTTCACCTGGATTGATTTGGGAGGTCCCTCTATTATCTATTAGATTGGCTGGTTTTGGTTTGGGAGTTTTTGGCTCGTTTTCCATTGTTTTTTGCATCATCACGGAACTTATCCTAACAGTCACGTTGACATCACGATCACTCTTTTGTTAAATCCTGTGCGTCACTAAACAACATCACACAGTCACGACGATTTGGAAATCGGATCATCGCAGGAAAGATGTGTACTTCCACGCTGACAGCGCCCTGTTGCTATAGCTAGCTCCTTATCAGCACTAGTTGCTAGTGTTGTACTCGCAACGATACCTGTAGAATTGATTTTCTCAATTCTACCTCCTGAGTTTTCCAGTCCTCTTGATTCCTTGTCTTTTTTGCTTGCTTGGTCATTTTTTTTTTACTGTTTATGGTTAAGGCACTTTTTCTTCGGCTTGGTTGAACAAATCTTGCATTTTTGTCCATGTGACCTAGTTCATTATTTCAAGCTTCTTGGATCAATTGTCTTGGTTGCTGGTTGCTCAAGATTCATTTACAACTTTCTTGTTGGTTTGATTGAGCCTTCCTCATTCTTTGTTTCTGGTTGATTTTTAGTGACAGTTATTGAACCAGTCTTTGGTATTGATTCGATTTCTTCTCACTACCAGACATAGATCACGATTGTTTGGATCAACCGGTTCTTTCACACGTGGTTGTTTTTTTTCTTTGAGTTTAAAATCATTAAAAAATCAAAAGACTATATTCATTCAGTGTGTGAAAGTGAAAGTGAATTTGCATTTCAAGGTTGCATATTGAAAAGCAAATGATAAAATCTCTCGTTAGTAGTACCCATGCACTGTAGGAATTGATGTCTGTATGCATTGTGCGATTGCATTTGTTCAGCTTGGTTTGTTGGTTTGGGAATGATCTCTCTACCCTCTCATAGGTAGGTGTTCATTGAAGTAAAAGGATATTTCATTCATTTTTGCTGCATCCTAGGTTTTGTTGTATACCTACTGTAGGACCTGAAAACTGAAACATAATTCAAGATCAACCTTAAAACAAACTGAATAAATCTAACAAAGCATTGGAACATAACGCTCATCATTTAAAGGTCTAGCTAGAGACGTGCTCCAGCGTTGTTAAACCTAGTCGCTATTGCTTTCACTCAAGGTTGGGTGATTCCTCCTTTTGTGACTCGAAAGCGGTCTAGTACGAAATTGTGCTCCCATGTACCATCAAGTATATGTTGGGAGACCCCACTAGGTTATCATCCTTTATCCTTAGGAAGTCGTGTCTGCCGCCTTGCAAGCTGTAATGCACCGAACACAACATTCGAGAAGATTGACTGTCATACAGAAAGTCCTTGGTGTTCATATGACTGCCAAGGTGTATATGCAGTTTTACAGGTTGTTTGGTAAACCTTTTGCCTAGTCCTCTAGAGTAGTCACTTTCGTTCCTTTTCGGACTCCCTAAACGAAAAGGTCCATCTGAGCACTTGTCACTTTAGGATCATTAAATATTTACTCGGTTAGATCTTGTTTGGGTTTAGTTTGAGTAGGGTTCTTTCTCATTAGTCTTCCTAGGATTTTGAATTGAATCATCCTGGCGGAATCATCGATTCCGTCTCCCATTCCAAGTGACCCAGGGTCTCCATCCTCTGTCACTCCCGAGGTTTCGATTGTTAGTGATACTCTCTATGTTATTCTCAGTATCCAAAAACTTAACTCTCGCGCCCCAGAGGACGAGTCTTATGAACTTCATTGGAACCCCGTTTGCGAGCCTTCTAAGGAAGACTTTTCCGCTACTCCTCCTAGTGTTTCGGTCTCGATGTCTTCCTCCGACATGGATGAGACGACTCTCATATCTGGTGAAGAATCCTTTGTGTCGGAAAGTGAAATACCTATTCCTATGGAAGCGGGAACTTCTCCTTTCCGTGCAACAGGGACTTCACCTTTCCGTGTTACTTCCCTTGGTGTCACATTGCCTCTAAGGTATAATGCTTTGGCTGACATCATTGGTTCCAGGTCTCCCCTTTCGAGTTCCATATGGTCTCGTACCGTTCCTTCGACTTCGTAGTCATTCACACCTCAAATTCATAATGTGTCCATCACATCTGTTCCGACCATGCCAAATGTTTGTGTGGCTTCTTCAGCCCCTGTTGTCAGTGCCGCCACTGCCTCTTCAGTGGTTACTACTATTGTCGGACCCTCTACTGGTCTTACCTATAGTGGCCCAACGGTAGGAGTTGTTGATCCCACACTAAGTGCCCCACCTTCTTCTAGTTCCATTCCAGCAGGAGGGGCATATGATCAATATGTGCAAGCTCTTCGGAATCCGAATCCTCAAAAGCTTTTTAATTATTATGATTCTCACAGAGCTCATATCTATTACCCCGGACCTATGGCATCTCAACCCGCGGTTGAGGTCACGGTCCCATTGTTCGTTGCTTGGGGTACCACCACTTATCATGGTGGCCAAGCACCACCCGCAAATTTTAAAGGGCCACCTTATCAAGGTCAGCTGTCTTACGGACAACCTTATCCGAGGCAACCTAGAGGCCCACAAGGACAACCCTTCCAAGGACAACCTTCGGCCTTTGGTGGTTCTTCCTTTACTTATTTCGAGAAACCTTCTAGTAACCTGGGACAACCTTATATCCAACAAGGTTAACCCAGTGTCCAGCAAGGCTACCTTCTGGGCAAGTTGGTCAGCGTTACATTCAGCAAGGCCAACCCACTGTCCAGCCTAGTCAACCAACTGGATAGAGTGGTCAGCCTCAAAATCAACCAGGCCAACCAACTGTCCAGTCCGCTCAGCCATCCAGCTAGTCAGGAAAACCCTCAACTGTGCAAGGATAATCCAATACCCAGCAAGCTCAACCTTTTGGGCAAGTGGGCCAACCTCAATCTCAGCTAGGTCAGCCTTCTAGCCAGATGGCTTAGCCTCAGTTTTCTCGAGGACATCCGTCTGGGCTTGCTCAACCGGGCACTCAAATGATGGTTTCTTCTCAAGCGCCACTCGGTTTTTAGCCCCAGTTTGGGCTACAGACCTAATCCGGTCCTCAAATGCAGGTTGGATCCCAATCTCAACTTGTTTATCAAACCCAGCTTGGCTACCAGGCCCGTTTGGAGCCCAGTCGTCATATAGTACCCAACAATCCCAAGGGCAAGCCCAATTTGCCCCATATCAAAGTTACCAACAACTGCAGGTAAATCCTTATCAGAATTTCTAGAAACCATATGTTTCTCCTGCAGGACAAGTTGGTAATCAATGGAATGCTGGGGGGCAAGTCTAAGGTCAACTGTCCAGTTACAATATAACCCCTACGGGCAAAACTCCTACAGACAAAACCCTTACGAGCCAAATCCATCTGGACCAAACCAATGGGGGCAACAAATAGCTGGATGGAACTCTGGTACTACCTCCTACCCGCGGCCGCAAATGTCCTTTAATCCTCAGTTACCCTTTTTACCGATGTTGGAATTACCGGACGTGTCCAAACTGACAAATGATCCCATTCTTCATAATCCGTATTAGCCGCCAGTTCCAACCAAAATTCCAGGTGATTGTCCCAAGTTTCATGACAAAGCTGGAGAAGATCCCCAGGCGCATGTTATGATGTATCATCTATGGTGCTTGTCAAACTCATGGCTTGATGATTCAATCAGACTTCGCCTTTTTCAACAAACTCTCACTGGCTCTACTGCTAAGTGGTATATTGAGTTAGCTCGCAGATCTTTTCAAGACTTTAACTCGTTAGCTATGGAATTTTTAACACATTTTCAGTTGTCAATTCGCTATGAAATGGGTACACATCTCCTGACATCCTTAAAACAGACTATGGCCACACCTATCTCTGATCATATTCATGAATGGAGATGACATTGACGTTTGATTAAGTTTTGGATTCCTGATCAGCTTCTAACAGACTGGTTTACAACCTCATTTGTCGGTCTGATAGCTCGGGACATCACTATGAGGGCATGTGTAACTGAAGAGCAAGCTATCGCACGTGATCAGTACCTTGACTTGGTTTAATCCCAATCTAGTATGTTATATGATTATTTGTTTGATGTTCTGAGGCTCAGAACTTCCAAAGCTCTGTTGAAACCTTCTGTTGACAGTGTCATTGGTTCTGTTAATCTGCCCTCTAAGAAATCTTCCGCGAACCCTGGGAAGCAATAGTCGAATGCTTCAAATTAAAATACTTCTCAGGATGTATCTAATGCTACTGATACTTCTGAGGTGAATTTCGTCAAGTCCACCACGGCAGATAAAGCCTCGAAAGGGAAAAAGAAGGGAAAAGGAAAGAATAAAGCTAAACAGCTGAAGCAGGATTCCCCTAAACCTCCACCCGAGGAAGGTGCCAAACATAAGCCAAAGTATCCTTGCCTTATCTATGACGAGGATCACTATACCAAAGACTGCCCAAGGCGATCCGAAGTTAGTTGTTTGCTAAAAGGTGCCCCTAGAACTCCTGCCATGCTCAAAGAGCCTTTTCCCTCGCAACAGACTCAAATGGTGGTTGATTCATCTCAATCCTCTTCTGCCTTTGGTTCTCAGGTATTTATGGCTGGGACGATTCCCGTCCACATTAGTACTTGGGAAAAAGAGTATCCATCGCCTGCCGAGAAGGAGCCTGAGGTTCCCTCTAGCGCTCCTCCATCCAGTTCTGGTCCCCTTCATATTGAGCGACCTAGCACTGAAACGGTCATCCGACCTCCTCCTAAAGGCGTACTCCGGAAATCTTCGTACAACCCCAATGCTCGTGTTGCTCAGCACTAAAGCATCATTGAAGACTTAGCCCAGGCTCCGTCAGCTATGTCTGCGTTAGAAGTTATCCAGAGCTACCCCTCCCAGAGGAAGTCTTTACTATCGGCCATCGGTGGCATTGACTTGGCCGACTCAAATTTGATTGCTTTTGACTTAGATAGTCATATACCAAGGCTTCCTCACCAAATCCCCTTCTTTATTCAGGTCATCATCAATTCCAAAATGATTCATCATACCGTCATTGATGAAGGCACTTCTACTTTCATAATGTCTGTTGCTTGTTGGAAGGCTATTGGTTCTCCAACTCTGAGCCAGTATCCTATGACCTTGGAAGCCTTTAATGGGAGAGTCTCATCCTTATGGTATCCTCCAATGCTTGCCCATTACATTGGAAGGAAAGACGGTTGAAGTGGAGGTTGAAGTTGTCGATGCCAATTTAACTTACAACCTCCTTTTAGGACGAAGCTGAACGTATGCCATGCGAGCCATGGCCTCATCCCTATTCTATGTCATTCATTTCTCTCACCAGGGGAAGATCGTCACCGTAGACCAGCTCTCCTTCTTCACCTCTTCCTCCGATGACAATGTGCCTTTCATGGAGCATACCTCAGTTCCTCTTGAGAGTGTGGGTGCTGGACCCTTTAAAGATCCTGCCCTTATGGGTGTTTTTTCACTCCCACCTCCCAATATCGCCCCCACCAATATGATTTCTATTCGCTCTGATCCATGGGTTCTTCCTCCTACTGACCATATAGAATCCTGGGGTGATGAGATGTTGTTGAGTCCCGCCGAGCTCAACTACGTCAAAATTGTTTATGCATCAGCGCCATCCTATGAACCTGCTCCTTCGAGCAGAGCTCTCGACTCATACACGCAACCCCCTTGGCTCAGAGATAGCGCTTCTTTAGACCTGTTACAAGAACTTTTTCCTTCTGACGAAGCAATCATTGAGACTATGTCTTTCGAGGAACCCCCTTGGCCTACTCATCACCATCGTTCCTCGTTTCTCCCTACCCATCGGGAAACGCTTGTTTGTCTTGAGCATTTTGCTTCTCATTTCCCCTTTCAACCTCTTCAGATGCTGTCTAGTCAATTTAACGTCTTAAATTTCTCTACATAAATTATCAATCCGAGTATCGGAAACTGATGAAGTGTGGTGCATTATATGTGCTTAGTTAACCTTTCTCTTACTTCGTTGTTTTATAGTTTATGTTGTTTTTGGGGTTTTGTTCTTGTTGGTTTTCTAATGACTATGAGACCCAGTATCCTTGCTGCTTCAGCAAAAGGACAATATGATTCTATCATGTCATTAGTTCAATCAAGATAAAATGCAATAACCAAACAATGAGCTAGTGACTATGAGACCCAGTATCCTTGCTTCTTCAGCAAAAGGACAAGATGATTCTATCATGTCATTAGTCATTAAAAGGCTATGTGCATCACTAATCTCCAATAAACTTGAAAGCAATTTACGTACAGCTAACATACATAAGCATAACAAAATTAAATGCAAAATTAAATGACAACTATATAAGGCAGGGGACCCCTATGAAATCAAAGAAAAATTGAACACACTTGCATGAATTAAAATTGCATGAATGAAAAATCTAATCTATCAAACTTGAAAGTAAACAAATCAAATCAAAGCAATATTTACAGTATGAAATCTATTCTACCTTACATTCTACAAAGCAATATTTACAAAATGAAATCTACTCTACCTTACATTCTAATGTGCTCCATGATATCTACTTCACATCTCCTTCCATGTTGAGAACATCAAAGCTTTATTCAAATTCTTCAAAAGTACAAAGTACAACAAAGTTCTCCAAAGCTTTCAAAAGCCATCAAGGAAGAACTACAATCTTAAGAACTAGAGACTAAAAATACTAAAAAAACTTCAAAAAGAGACTAACAATGAAGGAGAGAGATCTCCTATTTATACAAAAAGATGAGAGCCATCTCATTAATGATAATCCATGAGTTTCTCCCTCTACCTCTAGAGTCCTAATCAAAATAGGAACTGATAAGACACATGTCTTTTTAGAGTTACAATACAATTAGGAGATGTGACACATATCCTCATGATCCCATGATTCTTTCCACTCAAATTCGAATTTGGCCTTAGAGTGCCACACAAGGGTCTTCTAGAAGCCTCCTTTCAACCTACACATGTCAACAATCTCAACCCATTGTTTAGGTATAAGCTTATGCACATTATTTCCTAATTTTTAACCACAAATTCATTTAAAAGGCTTAGAATTAATAAAGATTGGAAAAACATGAATGTGGCCCAATGATAATGAAAGTGGGATGAATGTGGTGACATAGTAGTGAAATGGAGGTGATATAATGGACATAATAGTGAAAGCGTAATGGAAATGAATGACATTTTCAAGACTCAACAATCACTCAGCAATAGATCTATTCTTAAACCCCACTGCAACCCCCTAGAGCAGACCAAGACATCCAATGCATGGAAAGTCCAGCTTGAAAACCAAGAGTTCAAAAGGGGGATGACCTGATCCGCCTTGCTAAGGGTTTCTTGTAAAAGGATAACATCAACTTGATCAGATACTAAGAGTCTCTTCAAGGCTAATTTTTTCTCGGGCTAGCCAACCCCCTACAGTTAAAGGACAAAAGCTTCATGGGGGAATAGGGGGAAGGGTGTCCTTTGCTCTAAGTAACCTTTCAATGGTATGTTTCTTGCCTAGGACCACCTCATCACCTGCTTTTTCTTTTGCCTTGTTTAGGTTGGATGGTATGCCTCTAGCAGGTTGGGGGGAGAGGAGGGGAGGAGCTACATCCAGCCCTATGGCATCTAGCTCCCTCTGCTTGGCAATGGAGTGGGTGGTGTACCTTGAGGTTGAGTTTACTGAGGGGGAGGGAGGTGGGAGGGGGGAGATCCGGGAAGAGGAGAGGGAGCAAGAGGTGTAAATGGGCGTCGATGATGGGAGGGAGCAAGACATATAGGAGTGTCATGTTCGAAGGAGGAGAGGTGGGTGCAGGGGGAGGGAGGCAGGGTTAGGAGAGTTTTAGGAGGGGGGAAGGAATCAAAATATGGGGAGGCAACTGAGAGGATAGCAATAAAAAAGATAAAGAAAGATGTGAAACAGAGGCATCAGAAAAGAGAGACATACCCGAGGAGAAGACATCGACTTTTGCTACCTTGGATCATGTCAGAGGAGGCGAGGGAGGCGTGATAGAGTTTTTGCCTCTTTTCTTCAAAGCATAAAGAAGTGGTGCCTCTACTGTGTCCGAAGTTTTGTTTTGCTCTGCCATCTGAGTCAAGGCTGCCTATGAGAGGGGTTTCTTGAACACCGGGTCTTGATTCTGCTCGAGAATCTGCTCTTGGGTATCCTGCTTATGCTTCCTTAGGAGGGGGCAGTCTTTGTAGAGGTGATCGATCATATGACACCTTCTACGGTGGTAGGGTATGCCTTCATAATCCAACATCTGTTTCCTCGAGAAAGATTTCCATTGTATGATGATATTTTCCTGAAGATCACCCCTGGTGTCTAAGTGCACAAGGATCCTCACATAGACCATCATTCCCGAGGTCTGGTAGGACTTATCATACTCCATGAAAGTGCCCAAAGAGTTCCCAATTTTTCAAAAGATGTCCTCAGACTAGTACTGAGGGGGCAATCCTAGGAGTCTGATCCACACTGGCCTGACCCTAATTTGCTCAGTCTCCGGGTCGAATAGTGGCATCCACCTCTTGAAGAGAACAGGTGCTTTTTCAAAATGCCAGAAGAAGGAGAGTACCGAGCTTTTGTGGTCATCCCTAGCAAACCTCAGTGTGAACCAGCCACAGATGAAGGTTTGGACAAAGGGGATGTCCACCAGATGCTGGCCCCAAATTTCTAAAGCCCAAGTTTTCAGCCTGTCTGCTGTATAACTCCTGCCTCTAATGCGTCCCACCAAAACTCTATCTATGTATTCCATTGCGTCCCCCCACTGTATATCTTCTTCAAGCCAGAGGATAATGTCTACTAGCCTAGACTTAAAGCACCTGTGTTTCTTCAAGGGCTGGGAGTTCATGCGTTTAGGATATGCTGCGACCCTCGCCTCTTCTGGAGTGACTGGCAGAGGAGGAGGTTTAGGGTTTGGCGAGGGGTTTGGAACTGCTTCAGGAAGGGGAGCGACCAAGGAAAAACTGCCCAAGGGAATGGGGGGAGCTAGCAGCACGAGGGAAGCTACCGGAGGGAGGACTTCCAGGAGCGCTCCATATTACAACACTGAAGGGAGCCCTGATGGTTCCTAGGGACCTGCGAGATTCAGTGAGGAAATTAGGCAGTCTGAGAGAAACCATAAGGTAGCTCGAGAGGGCATGGTGAAGGGCGTCTAGGAGGTGGGTTCATCTGGCTGGGTAGAAGTAAAGAGCACAAGTCTTGAGGACTAAGGGAGGTTGTCAAAGTTGGCAAACAGGCTTTCACTGTGCATGCCTCCCGAACTGGCAAATGTGGAGCACCAGATGGAGCCGCCCACCAGCGGAGAGTTTGAATAATCAACCTCATCTATATCCATGACGACAACTACGATGGAAGGTAAACTGCCTCAGAACCAGCTAACGGATGGAAATTGGCACCGACAACGATGGAGGAAATGGTCTAGTGATGATTGGGGGATGCAGGGGTAAAAACCCTCAACAGGTAAAGCAGATGGGGAGCCAGTGCGGAGGGGGCAGGAGCCAATCTATGCAAAGCCCTTTACCAATGCATAAAACAAATCCCTAACTGTGAAAACGATAGGGTGAACAGTGAGAGTAGGAGAGAGATACCCCTAGCGTGAGAGGTGAAGGGATTAATGCGAAGACAGCCAAAACAATAAAACGCAGGTACCAAGGCTTGTCAGGGGTAGCTTCAAGACCAATGGAGGCTTGTAGATCCCCGTACCATTAGAAACCTCATTGCTCAGACCATGTCGATTAGGTCATGGCATTCCGTTCCTGGCTAGATCCATCTGGGTATCAACCACACTGTTCACTCATTGATGCATTGTTCCTGAATATTAATTTAGATGATATTTCTATGCTTATATGATGAATAATCATATTGTTAGATTACTACTAGACCTTATTGATTGATCCCTTGTTTTCTTCAATGTCTCGACATGCCTAGAGTAAAACACTTTTCTCCTATAGAGAAGAGAAAATTCTAGAAATGTTTTAGACTAAAACATAAATATTTGTTAGGAACCAGAGGCCAAATCTTGGGTTTGTCATTCTAAATTTTCTAGCAACAAACACACACACACACACACACACACACACACACACACACACACACACATATAAGTTGGTTCTAATAATAAATTATGTAAGTGAACAAGGTTAATTACCATGGAAGTAGGGTGAATAAGTTAACACCCTTCCCACCTGATTGGATAATAGTCCTAGGGTTCAATAAGTAGGTCTCAGGAAGAGAAGATAGGTCTAGTTACAGGTCCCACCTTACCCTCTGGACTATGTTTATAACAATTAGTAAATAAATATCTCGCATAATGTTAATCTACTTCTCTGGGTAGCCAAAGACTACTATACACATAGAAGAATAATGGAATAAGTCATAATAAAAAGAGAATACAAGGAATAAAATACAAGTATTTTACAAAGGGATAAACAAGCATTGACATACAAACATTTTATTGAATAGCCAACAAATATAAAAATATACAAACATGCATGAAAATAAGGAAATTACAACTATTTCTTGAGACCACACAAATCTTAGCACTGTAAATACAAATGTAAATGTAAATTTTATTACATGCGAGAATATATAGAATACTACTTTTGTTTTCTTTTAAAAGAAAGATCCATAATAGAATGGAGATCTATATTATAAATAGAGTGGAAAATAATGAATTATATAAATATCATGGAAAAACAACGACATTATTTTATACCACATAGGAAAGTAATTGAACCCTCACAACTCTCAAATAAACTAGAAATAAGTTTGAAGCTACATTTCATAAGATAAAAGGAAATAGGTTCTCATTTTTAATTACAAGTGAAAACCCTACACCAATAGGCCACACCTAGTCACGATTCTTGGAAACAATAATTTTGGCCAACCGACCATATCTGTAATATTACACTTTTTCAACATTATCAATTTAAAGAAAATATTGCTTGTTTTCTAGTCAACCTTCCAAAGGAGGAGGCTTGGGTTTGCAAGCTAAGGAGCTCTACAAATTCTAACTCTAGAAAACATAAGAAAACCCAAGTAGGGTCTTGCCCTTGTGGTCAAGGATTCCTAGAGAAAAGAATAAAGCTTGTAAGAACCTAGAAACGAGAAACATTTTTAATCTGAATGATAACCTGAGTAGGGTTCTTCCTAGAGGAAATATGAACCTAGAAAATATTAAAAAGAAATTTTTTATATAAGAAGATGGGAAAAAGTTATAATTATAAGTGCATAGAGAAACATTGATAGGATAGTGTCAACATTGGGCTTTAATTCCAAAGTTTATATTACCTTAGAAAAACTCAAAGGACCATCCCATCGACCAACAATTGTAATTACCAGGAAATGAGAGCATCAACATATCCCCGGAGACATGAATTAATAAGAAAATAAAATTTTTGTAAGAGTTATCGCTAGAAAATTTACTTGGAAGATATTCAAGTGGAGGATTGATAACCAACATTATTTAGGATCAAGAAGGCTAACCAGATAAACCCTTATTTTGGTGCAAGTTTCAAAACCCCGTGGTTAGGGTTTCTAGTCATAAGTTAGAGGAAATTACATAAAGAAAAAAAATAGAATGGGCATTGGAGTGAAACTTATAGAGGGAATTGAAGTGTCATGTCGAGAATAACCATCATTAATTACTTCCATTGAAGACCCTATGCAATGACTCCTCTAGTTGGGTCAATGGATTTTAAAGGGAGATAAGACATAGAGGCAAAACCAAAAGAAGTAAGGGGTTGGACATGAGCTATAGATGTAGAGCCCATTCTAGGGCAAGCGACAGAGCGAATGAGGCCAAAATGGCAGAATGTGGGTGGGTAGTTACCCAAAATGACCCTGAATTATTCCAACCATTGATCTCAACATTAATTGTGTGTATTCTTGATGTGTGGACACATCAGGGTCTTCAGAGGATCATCATAAGGAATGACAAAAATATTGCAGTTCATAAAGCTTCCATACTACCTCAACACTATTATATAAAACCTATGATCTTCCTCAATGACGATAATAACACTCATAACATGAATCTCCATATTGTAATTTTCCAATAATTAATAAATTAAAGTAATACATAGATGTTACCACATGAACCTCGTTGTATTAACCTGATGGTAATATGAATGCTTAAATTTGATATGAGCATACAGCTAGTCGTATAGTCCTAGCATCACTAATGTTGCCTAGGATTTGAATACACGAGCTACAAAGATCAAAGTTGTAATATTTAATGACATGGGTATATCCCATGTTATAAAGATTTGTTTATTTTCTAAAAAGGTAGGTTTTGTATACATAAATACAAGTTACAATCAAAAGAAAAGAGATTAATGTGTTTATTGTTATACTATGAGAGTAATAAATACACACACACACACAACACACACACACACACACACACACACACACACACATTATATATATATATATAGATAGATAGATAGATAGTATATATATATATATAAGATATATATACACACACACACACACACACATATATATATATTTCTAAAGGAAAACCACGCCAAGATCATGAATGGTAAAAGGAGCACAAGATGCCTAGTGGGATTTAAAGAGAAAATATTTATAGTCCACAAAACTATAGCCATAAAAATGTATATGATAATAACTATTACATTTGGTTTGTGTTTTCTAAATTAGATGTCGCAATATGAAATACAAAAAAGATTGTTTTGCTTTGATATCTTATTGTGTTCATGAGTAGAATCCCATGAGGCATGTGACTATATATGTATATAGTCCAAGTTGATTGTTTCAAATCTCACGAGAGATAGCTGAGGAATTCTCTAAGTGTTGAGAATGGGAATTTTTAAGCTCATGAGGGGTAGCAAAGATGTTTACACACACACATGCACACATTTTGAATGTGTCATGAGATGAAACAACTGTTGCAGTAAGCCGAGTGAATGTTAAAATGACTAAGAGTTGAAGGGCTTCTTTACGTGTCGAGATGGAGCTGTTGGACTAGTAAGAGACAACAACATTTCCCATGTTAGGACTTCCAAGACTCAGGACCCTGGAGGATTTGGAAAATGAACATTATGATTTTTCTTGAAAAACAGAGGCTGACACAGGAGGCAAGACTAAAAGACAATGGAAAAATCAACATCATGGGCCTCAAAGCTAGTAAACCAATAAAACACCGAATTTATTTTAACAGGAAAACTTATTTTGCACAAGGGTCAAAGACTTCGTAGGGCACAAGCCATGTGGTATGATGAAATCGAATTAGTGGTGACAGGGAATCCAAGACAACTACCATGTGGCATGTACCAATGGATTTTTATTGATGCCAAGTGGACAAAAATGGTTGGCACATGGCATGCCTAGAAGAGGCCATGTGGGTAGGTTGACATCAGCATGACATCATCTCAGTGCTAACATCATATCGACGTTGTAGATCATGGTGCAAAAGAAAAATGGTTGAGGCTTTTTATGTTCTGAGAGAGGAAAGGTACATCCGACAGTTGACATAGACTTTCACGTCTCAAGGTATTGGAATTAACAAAAAATGTATGGTGTGTGGTGTGCAAGTTTGTAACAAGGGCAAGATGGAGTAAGGGGGACTCAGAAATTAAAAACAGAGTTGATGCCTTGGTATATAGCATTTTAGAAAAGGGCCAAAGGTGGTATGGTTCCAAAGGGGTGGAATGTTGACTAAGTGCGCCCCCCCCGCCCCCCTCTCTGTGCCTCATTGGGGTACCTCCCCTCTAATTCCATCGATTTGACTTGGGGGAATATATGTCATTAATTTAATAACGTGAAACTAAGCATGGAACTACAACTAAGGAGCCACTCCCTACCTCCCCCGTGATATCATGAGGGGAGGTGGGGGGTCCTCATTTGATCTCAGTTGCCGCTCCATTTGTAGGATGAGTTCCACTGATATTCCAAGGGGATGGAAGGGGTATATTATATATACATATATAATTAATGAAGGGGCCATAAACTAGTTCATACTATATTGTAAAGAAATAGCTCACAAACCTGTTGGTTATACCAATAGGGACCATAGGAGGGTGATGTGGCACTGCAACATGGATGGGCTTGATGATGTGGACCTCCCCTAAAGGGTGGAGAGTTTCCACATCAGAAGTACGTGGGTGTCATATGGAAACATAATGTTGACATGGAAAGGTTTAAAAGGCTTTATTCAAACAACCATATCTTATGATTCATATGCCAGTTTCCAAAAAAAATTATATCGTCCAAAATCTCTCGACGATCTAGACATAATGGTGAATACATTTTAAGTTTAGAGGAATTTAAAAAATGAAAAAATTTTAAACTCCATTTCACAATAGGACATTGGAGGTTAGGTAGATAACAATAACACATTCTTCTACCCTTAGTATGGCCTATGGGGTGGATAGGGGTTGTTACAGAGTGGTATCAAAGAAAGGGTTAAACACTAGGTCTTTGGGAGTAAAGGCTAGAGCTCTATTACGTAGTAATATCAAAGCAGACAGTGCATCACTAGACCTCTAGGGATGAGTGGAGCTCTAAAATAGTGTAGTAGTTGAATGTGAGGATGATTGTGTGTTACTCATAGAATTTATTATGAATTTCTTGTTGACTGCAATTATGTTGAAATTAATTTACTAGATCCATTGATATTGCATGTGCTTTCTTGCTTGCATTATGGAGGCTTGGATAGTTTATTTATGTGACTTCAAATGCTTGCCATTTATTTAATTATTACATGACTAACTACATGGCTATGTGTATGGTTGTAAGAGTGTACCAACACTATGGGTTAAATGGTGTACCTTTACACATATTGAATAAATTGTACATGTAAATGTCGATACCATATAAGGGATTTGGGGAAATTCCCTATGTTTCTTGTATCTTCATCAACTTGCTTGATCAAGTGAATCTTAGGTGTATATATATATATATATCTGTGTGTGTGTGTGTATGCTAATTGACATATGGGAATCCCATAATCTATATGTCATATGTGGATGAGAGCCTCAATGAATTAGGGGTTAGTTGTTTCACTATAATAATTGTTGTAGTCATGATATTTCTTACTGCTACTTGTTGTCAATGGTTGATACCTTCCTTGTTCAAGTAATGGTGTATATCATATGGGAAGTCTAGTTAAAGCTTGTAGTATCTATTATTGCAATATAAGGCTAGGGAATCGATGTTCAATGCTAGGACTGGATGGGCTCAGGAGAAAAGGTATCTTGTTGTACCTTTGGGGCCTAAGATTGCTTGACTCAGTTATAGAGTGTGTATTCTTGATGATTTATTTCTCAAGAAAGTAGAGTTGGTTTGAGCACTGGTATTAGTGACTATGTGTTGATTGTAGACTATCTATTGCATGTAAATCCATGAATCATGATTGTCATAATTGTGAAATTATGAATATGAAAGATGCTAATGTGTTGGATTGTTTTCTAACTAACCCTTTTAGATTGTAGATGTCATGGGTTCTAGTCTTAGTAAAGAGGCTGAATTTAACTGTTGTTATTGGTATGAGAAAATAGGTTGGAATAAAAAAAATGTTGATCTGGGTGAAGAAGTTAGATTTAATTTTTTGTTACGGTCCTTGAAAGGAGTCAAAATTTAATCGTTATTACTAGCCTTGGTAAGGAGGTTGAATTTTTAATTAATGATGTTGGTCTTTGTAAATAGGCACTTGATTTTTATTTTAAACTTGAATAAAGTTGGTAAAAGGGTTGATTCATAAATATTTTGATGGTGATATTCAATGCATGTTAAAATATATATATATATATATATATATATATATATATATATATATATATATATATATATATAGATGTCATGGTTGTAAATAAGTTGATATGTACATGTGTATGTAAAATTTGTCTTTTGAAACAATGTTGAGATATATAAATGCACTTATTTGTGCCCTAGGCTTTGATACATCGTACTGGTAAGAAAATTGAAATGAGTGTGTAGCTATAAGGAAATATTCTTGATATAGCATGGCTTGATGGAAACTGGTATTTATTTTACATTGGTGCTACTGCCAGTTATGTGCATAAGGGTAGCATATGGGAAGAATTCAATGTAGCAAAACAAGGGTAGCTCATGAGAGATCTCAAACACTATAAACAAAAATGAGTAATGTTGGAGGAAATGAAGGGGAACTACATAATGAACTCCCATATATATGTATATTTGTGTAATGTAAATCAAAAGGGCCCTTCCATATACTGGTTGGGGGGGACATTGGAAATTTCAGAGCATTACAAGAAACAAAATGTGGAAAGGATTCAAATAGAAATTAAACAAAAATATGTATTTTATATGATGGTTAGGGATACCATGAACATTGAAGCCATGTGGATTGAGTAAATTTTTGGGTATTGTCAGTTACCTGGGTTTTCATGATTGAAATTTTATTTTAATTCTTATTGAATATAGAACGGGTGCATAGCCATGTTATTTCTGTTTTTCAATTTCATGATTATTTCATGAATCTCTTTTTTCATTTTTATTGATTCCCTCATTCCTTTGCAAGAAAGAGCTAAAAGAAGTTACTTTGGGATCTAGAGCATCCACAAAAGATTAATCTGCATGATCGATTTTGAAAAGATACAATAATTGTGAACCGAAGAACTAAGTTTTTCCAGAATGGACCAAATCAAGCAAGCGGGATCAAAGTGGTCAAGATGGACCAAATCAAGTGAGTGAGGTTGATAAGACATATATAAAATCTACAAGGATTAAGGATGAAGAGAGAGATGTCAAAAAATATGGTGTGATGTTTTTCTAGTGAAGAGTGAAGCTATGCCTATGTTTAGACAATTAGTTGATCTTGCTGTAATATCATAAGATATGTATTATAAGAAGGATGTTTTTTAATAATATGGAATTTATCTAATTATAATGTAATGATCCATTTTAAGAATAAATGAGTTTCAGGAGAGTCCTACATATATATATGTGCACATGCAATTTTTATGGATTATGTGCCCCTTTAAAATTTTATTTTACTACATTTTTCTTTGTTATTTTTATTGTTGTCGCAACTACTTCCAATATATCTTTTACATTTCCTGAATATTAATTTAGATGATACTTCTATGCTTATATGATGAATAATCATATTTTTAGGTTACTCCTTGACCTTATTCATTGATCCCTTGTCTTCTTCAGTGTCTTGACATGCCTCGAGTGAAACACTTCTCTTCTATGGAGAAGTGAAACTTCTAGAAATGTGATAGACTAAAACATAAATATTTGTTAGTAACTAGAGATCGAACCTTGGGTCTATCATTCTAAATTTTCCACACACACACACACTCATAATATATAGATATATATATATATATATATATATATATATATATATATATATATAGATATATATATATATATTATATATATATATATATATATATATATATATATATATATATATATATAGATATATATATATTATGAGAGAAGAGAGAGAGAGAGAGAGAGAGAGAGGTTAGTTCTAATAATAAAGTATGTAAGTGAACCAGATTAATTACCATAGAAGGAGGGTGAATAATTTAACACCCTTCTGACCTGATTGGATAATAGTCCTAGGGTTCAATAAGTAGGTTTCTAGAAGAGAAGGTCGGTCCCGTTACAAGTCCCACCTAACCCTCTAGACTATGTTTATAATGGTTAGTAAATAACTATCGTGCATATAGATCTAGTTCTCTGGGTAGCTGAAGATTATTATACAGATAGAATAATAATGGGATAACTCATAATACAAAAAGAATTCAATGAAGAAAATACAAGTATTTTAGAAAGGGCATGTTGAGCATTGGAAAAGGTATGTATTTACCACTTATTTCTTTATCTTTTCCTTTGAATCATAACTTCTTTACATTCTAAGATGGCAATATGTTAAATAATTATGATAAAATTAATGAGATTTGTGATTGTTACAAAATGACTAATTATTGTCTTTTTATATACAGAAAGTGAAGAAAATGGAAAATCACTATTCAGGATGAAAAGACAAAGCAAAAGCAACTGTTGTCCCTTTGGCAGGTAGCCATATCCAGATGAGGAGATCAAGATCGGAGTGCATGATCCAGGAAAAGGAAGATGAAACGTGACATCAGTACTAGAAGACAAAACAATAACTGGAGATCAAAGATAAAGCGAATCCCTCAGGATCCTTCGATCCTGAGGGATCGCTGCTTTAAGACTTATCGGTACTCTTCATACTTCCACCTGGCCATTATAAAAAGGGCCATCATTGGTAGCCTAGGGGGCTGATATTATTGTTAATTTGTAGAACTTACTATTGTACTCTTAAATTTGATCATCGACTCTCCTTGAAAAGAGATCGCTATATCTTTACCATTTATGATTAATATATAATTCAATTGTTGTTCCATTATTTGATCTTGGAGTAACCGCAGTAGTGCTTCCATGGTGGCTAAGGGCCCGGTGCTAGTGGATCCACTTGCTTCTTGTATCATTATTTTACAATTACAGTCATGTGTGGTTTGATTTCCTTTGCATTTCCTTAATTTACTTTATTCAGTAATCTTCTCTTTTTGAACGTTTCCCTAAATTGCTCTATTATATCAAAATCGTAATTGGATAATGAGATTATTCTTTACAACTTGAAATGTCATGTTGTTCATTCTAAAATAATATTGCATTGTCTAATTCAAATTTTGCTATCCATTTACAGTTGTGATTATTGTTCATTTAACTACGGTTCATTTAAAATTGTGATTGTTGTTCATTTAACTGTTGTTCCAATATAGCTGCAATTTCCATTCCTTTATATCTGTGGTTAATGTCTTGCATGTTAGAATAATATTACTGATTTAATTACTCTATAGTCATTGTGTGTTTACACTTAATTAAGTTTTTTGTTCAATCTCTGTAGATTTACTTATGTTGGTTGTTCCTTTCTTAGTTAAAGGTTGTTGTTCAATTCATTTCAGTTAAGATTGCTGCTCAATTTACTTCTATAGATTAAGCTTTGTTGTTTGATCTTTTCAATAGATTTAATTGCTATTCCTTTTCTATTAATTGAATTGTTATTTCTAGCATTTAATTGAGTGTGGATAGAAAGATCTACAGCTGTAACGAACATTGACTACTGTTGTCTAGTTCACAGATTGAGATCTTGTCTGTGATTGATTTTCATTTACATCAGTTTACATGGGAAAGAGTTATCATTACTGCATCCTTGACTGATGATTGTTGTAGTTTCTTAAGTAAATTATTTACTTACGAAGCATTTAAGTTTCTTGCCATTACAATTAGATTTTGTTTCCAGCATTCAGTTACTTTTGCAAGCACTATACCACAAACATCACTCTTGAACAAGTGACTGCCTTAGATTGAGTACACTCTTGAGATAAAAAAATGTACCTAGATTGATAATTAATGTAGGGTAGGTAGGGGTTAACAGAAACCTTTTTATCGCTCAACAGGGCTCAACTAACATTGGCATACAAACATTTTATTGAATAACCAACAAATATAAAACTATACAAACAAGCATGAAAATAAGGAAATTACAAGAATTTTTTCAAATGAAACAAATTTTAGGACTATAAGTATGAATGAAATGTAAATTTTATTGCATTTAGGAATATACTAAACACTACTTGTGTTTTTGTTTTAAAGAAAGGAACCCATAAATGAATTGATCTCTCTATTATAAATATAATGGAAAATAATGAATTATATAAATATCATGGAATGACAACAACAACATTATTTTATACCACAGAGGAAAGTGACTGAGCTCTGATAGCTCTCAAATAAACTAGAAATAAATTTAAAGCTACATTTCATAAGATAGAAAGAAAGAGGTTCCAATTTTATTTACAAGTGAAAACCCTGCGCCAAGGCCACACCTAGTCAAGATCCTTGGAAACAAGAATTTTGGCTAACCAACCATATTCGTAATATTACAATTTTTCACTGTTATCAATTTAAAGAAAATATTGCTTGTTTGGTAGTCACCCTACCAAAGGAGGGTGCTCGGGTTTACAAGCTAAGGAGCTCTAGAAAGTCTAACTATAGAGAACATAAGAAAACCCAAGTGGTGTATTGGGCTTGTATTCAAAGAGCCATGGAAAAGAAATAAAACTCTTAAGAACCTAGAAAGAAGAAGGTCAAAATTTCTCTCCATGAGATAAAAAAAATTAATCTGAATGATAGCCTAAGTAGGGTTTGCCCCAAAGGAAAGTTGAACCTGGAAAAAATTACATAGAAATTTTCTATTTATGAAGATGGAAAACAATTATAATTATAAGCGCACAGAAAAATAAAGATAGGATAGGGTCAACATTGGGCTTTAAATCCAAACTTTGGCTTACCATAAGAAAACTCAAGGGACCATCTAGCTATCCAACAATTGTAATTACTAGGAAAAGGGAGCATCAATATATGCCTGGAAACATGAATTAACAAGAAAATAAAACATGTGTAAGAGTTGTCTCTAGAAATTTTACCTGGAGGAGATTCAAGTGGAGGATTCAGAAACAACAATATTTAGGACTGAGAAGGCTAACCAGATAAACCCTTGTTTCAATGCAATTTTTGAAACCCTGTGGTTAGGGTTTCTAGTCATAAGTTAGAGGTAATTACATAAAGAAAAAAAACTCATAATGGGCATTGGAATGAAATTTATAGATGGAATTAAAGTGTCATGCTGAGAATAACCATCTTTAATTACTGTCATTGTAGACCCTTTGAAACGACTCCTCTATTTGCGTCAATGGATTCGATAGAGAGATAAATCATTGAGGAAAAACAAAAAGAAATAAGGATTGGACATGACCTATAGATAAAAAGCCCATTTGAAGATGAGCGACAGAGCGAATGAGGCTAGAATAACAAAATGTAGGTGGATAGTTACCCAAAAATGACCCCGAATTATTCCAACCATCAATCTCGACACTAATTGCATGTATTGTTGATGTGTGGAAATGTGAGAGTTTCCATAGGATCAACACAAGGAGTCACTAAAATACTTTAGTTCAAAAAGTTTCCATGCTACTTCGACATTATTATATAAAAATTATGATCTTCCTCAATGACGATAATAATGCTTATAACATGAAACTCCATAGTGTAATTTCTCAATGATTAATAAATTAATGTCATACATAAGCATTACCACATCAACCTTCTTGTATTAATTAAATGGTAATATGAATGTTGAACTTTGATATGAGCATACAGTTGGTCGTATAGTCTTAGCATTAATAATGTTGCCTAGGATTTGAATGCACCAACTATAGAGATCAAAGCTGTAATATTTAACAACATGGGTATATCCCATCTTATAAAGATTTGATTATTTTCTAAAAATGTAGGTTTTGTACTCTCTCTCTCTCTCTCTCTCTCACACACACACACACACATAGATATATAGGTGTTGGGTAGGGTCCCCCTAGGTCAAATGTTTGTCAAATTTTTGTAAAGAGCCTACATTTTGAGGAGCAGAACGTGCTTTTTGTAGGGTTTTAAGAGTCATAGGGGCTTTAGGGTGGAGCAAAGCCCCTTATTTTGTAAAAGGATGGGATCAATTTGTATATTTTGAGCTCCAACCAAATTTTGTGAACCATGGTATTGAAAGAGAAAAATATATGTAAAGGGTTGTCTTAGTAATTCAAAGGACATTATAATTAAGAGATATGTTTTGATTTTTGAGTCTATATTTGTCGTATCTTTCTATTTTAGAGCAAAGGGGAAGGCTCTTGTAGTTTTGTGTGCAGAGACCTTTGAATGTTTGTAGTTGTGTGTGAAGGTCCCTGCAGCTGTGTGCGCAGGGTAAGAAGGATTGTAATTGTGATGATATGAAGATAATAAAGAATGTTTTTGAAGGAAGACCTATGTACTTAACTTAGTTTATGAAATAAATGTTTACTTTTGTGTTGTATAGAAAAATATAAGATCATAGTTAATATATGAATGTTGTTATGATTAATTATAGTGAAGGTCCATTGATTTATGCACAATATATAGGGTCTTAGATCTGCAAAGTAGTCTTTTTGTATGAATATATCATATTTAGTATACTCTTAAGTAAGCTCATGTAGCGTAGTAATAGATTTGTAGGTATCCACATTCCATAATCCTTCTGGATGTGGAAACCTGGTTCCAACATCCCCCAATATCGCCTTAGGTGAGACTGCGATTCGGGCAAGAAGATCGTTTCTGAAAGGGCCAGTGATATAGATTTTTGTTGGTTAGCACAACTAACTATGAATCTTGGTCCGAGTTCCTCAAGCTAACAAATAGTTCCATTGCTAAGACTAGGCTCTATATGAGGGATATGTGATGTGGCATCAAACTAGAAAACAGATTCAATATTGGGTCGATCGGAAGGTGTGTGAATTTGTAGCACAAGAGAATACAAATCCATGCCTATCAATAGAAAGGTGGCTGTAGAGGTATATGTTTATAGAACAAAAAGAGATATTTTTTTCATCGTTCGCTAACAAGTTGCATGAGTGGCTTTCAAAACTAAATGAAATTAAGACTATTTGGAAGCATGACGAGCCTACTGCGTGGACCGCAAAACTAATTAAGAAACTCAAGGAGACTAAAAATAAGATCACAAGAGTTGTTGATTACTGGATTGATAGTGTTCTTGGAGGATTTATTACTGAATTCGTGATTGACACATTGGTATCCTATAGTGAAGCTGAGCACTAGTTTTTCAATGATTAGTGAGGTAAGTATTTGAATTCATTAAAGCTATGGATCAAGATGTTGTTATGTGACAAGGGTGTATTGTGCATGCAATACAATTGATGTTTAAAGGAGGAAAGATTGGTTCTATGTGGAGTGGAAAGAGATCCAGAATAGACTGCAATAATTTCGCTTAAACTATTTACAGTCTGTGATTGGGTGAATTAGAAAGCAAAGAAGAAATGATCAACCCTAGCACACCTAGAGGTGCATCAGAGTTAGATAATCAAGGAACTTATGGGATTCCCCATCTAACTACTCCACCTCCACCTCCACCTTCACCTCCACACCTACACCTCTAGCTCCACCTCCACCTCCACCTCTACTCCCCCCATTTAATGTGACTAACACAACAAAGATGCCTATCTTTAAGGGTCACGGATGAGAGGATCCTAAGAAATTTTGGTTTGTCACAGAAGTTGTATGGAAAGTGAAACAAATCAATAATGAAGATATGAAGAAATCTCATCTTGTCACAATACTATAGGACTTAGCGATGTCATGGTATACTAGGTATAGTATCACAAACCTAGCCGCTTCACTAGATGAGACAAAGAAGGTACTAAATGAAAAGTTCAAGAAACCAAAGTCACAATCGGAGTGAATTACAGAGAAAAAGAGATTAAGAAAGTAGCCTAGGAATTAGATCAAAGATTAAAATGTTTGTTGGGACAAATCAAATTTTAGATCTTCGATAAGTAGTATAAAGAGTGGTATATAGTTATGTTATTACCGCATCTCAAATTACCGCTATAGCAACAAAATATCGCATCGCAAGCTGAGGAACTGGAAATTGTGATGAAGCTAGAAGCATCACTGCTATAGGATACTCATGTAGGAGTTTAGAAGATATAGACCTAATTAGCGAGCTTACATATGGAGATACAATATTTGAAGAAGGGAAAAAAGTTTGACTTGATATGCGCTGAGAAGTTTGGTGCATAAGTGTAAAGTAGAAGGTCACTATAAGGACCAGTGTCTTGTCTATCATGATTATTTGGCTGCTGGAGGTCCTAATCCTCTGAAGCCAGAACCTAGTGCTGGACCAAGTACCAGATCGAGTGTCTAGCGTATTATTTTTTGAATGGTAGGAAGGAACCTGACTGACCACTTTTATTTGTTACAAAAGTATGTGTAGTCACCCAAGAAGTTATTTTGTAACTTTTGTTTGTCAGTAGGACATGACGAATGAAATTGTTGAATCTATGATTTGATTATAGAGAAAATTGTGGCATATAGAATGCAAGCTGAAGGTCGCACACATGAAGGTCATGGTTCACCTGCAACACGTGGAGGATTTCAGCGCTAAGGATGTAGTTGAGGAGGGGGCATTGACAAGATCAAGGCCAAATTATATGTTATAACTATTGCAAAGCCGGACATTTTGCATCGGATTGTCAGAACCCCACTACTCCTTCTAGTAATTATTGTAGACAAGTTGACCATTTAATAGAGGATTGTCCTATTTTTATGGCTAAAATGCAGGAAAAGAAGAATATGCAACCTGCATAGAAATCAAAAATGATGAGGGATGAATGGCATGAAGATGATCCAAGTTTTAACATAGTGACATGAATTAATGTATATATAAGAGAAGATAAAATAGGGGGAAAAAATCTTATGGCAGATACATGGGTCAGGAAGGCTAGAGAAAAGAGTAGTAGGTTCAATATGGAGAGGGAGAAAAAAACATTCATGGAAGCAAAGAAGAGTTTCATGGACCCAAGAGCTTCGACATCAAAGATGTCGATGCAACTAGTACGATGGAAGAATAATCCCGAAGTGATAACTGCGATAAAGAGCCCTAATCCAACCATTTTGAATTATTTTCTACAAACATGTATGAATTTTCTAAGGGATAAAAAACAAGTGGAAGGATTGTAAAAACTAATTGACAACTGCACTGGTAAAGAGAAGCCACAACCTAAGAAATGTGAAGTAAAAAAAGTATACACATATAAGAAAAGAACCGGTTGAGGGATGTGATTAACTTCATAGATCGATGACTTCGAAATGGATCAAGTAATTCTTGACTTCAAATTGGATGTAAATGTATTTCTGAGTAGACCTGAGAGCGAGTGGGGAAACTAAAGCTACAAAGGTCACCAATTTAGTTGCACATGGAAAATCAATAAAAAATCATCCAAATGGGTCAATGGCATGGTGTTGTTGTGGAAATTGAAGGAGTAAGCATGGTGGAGGACTTTAAAGTCATTAAGATTGTGGACAACAACAATCCATATCTGGATTTACCTGGACTCAATTGAGATTTTGATATGGACACTATAATCAATATAAAAAGAAGAAGTATTGTATTCGAGAAGAATGGTACCTTGGTCATCGTTCCTTTGAACCCCTTTGAATGAGCACAATATATAAAACCTATCCACGACGAATATGGCAATGAATATATTGACAATATCTATTAATTAATTACACAGGATGAGGATTGGATAAAACGCACCGCATATGGGAGGATAATGTGGGAAAATGATAGTTCATGTGTCTTGAACACTGATGAGGAATTGGAGAACCCGTTGAACGGTTGCACAAAGTTTCTACTATGTGTTAAAAGAGACCTACAAAATCTATTTCCTTCATATCAGTGGAGGTATGCAATTTACCTTACTATGATGGGATAGGTGATGCTAACTTATTTATTGATGAATTTGAATGGGATGTACCAAAAGATCAATGATTCCAATCCTTGGATATATCTTTCATGTCTACACCTTCATGATGGTGGGGCACACATAAACACAATATAGGAGATTGGAACGAGTATCGCTGATTAATAAGGCTCAGGTTCGGTCATGAAAACACATGGCTCACTGATAAGTATAATGGTAAGGATGATCCCTGAGAACATTTGCCTCATTGGGTTATGGCATGGGGTGAAGAAACTCAACCAGAATGGGTACACATATTTGTCCACACTTTGGATGTGATACTGATGAATTGGCATCTCAAAACAAAATTGCACCATCGCAATGCCGACTGGTATGATCTGAAGGAAAGTTTCATATTGAACTTTATCTTCAAAGATGGTTTTCAATGTATCAGTCATTCCCTTCAGGAAGTTGGAGTAGGAATTTTCCAAACACCAAATGAGCCAATGACTTGGGTACAACCTAATTGGTGTTAGAAAATTATATACTACAGAGCAATGGAACACATAAAATATATTTTAGAAATATAAACATAGAAAGCACATAAAACAAGAGAGACACAAATATAAGTGGTTCACCCAATTGGGCTACATCCACAGAGAAATAGCTAGTCCTTCCTTTTATATTAGCCAAAAAACTGAAGAGAGACAACCTACAATGGATCCACTGTAATTCCCTCATCTCTCTCACACAATCTCCTCTCTCTTTCTCACTCAAAATACAGATCTACATAGATGCAATACAATTCCCTCATATATAGTGAGGGGTTTCCTTCTAAGGAAAAGAAATCTTAAATTAAACATAACTTCTATTGTCAGATCTACACCTAATGAATGACCAAGAATGATTATGAAATTACAACATTTTAAAAGGAAATTTTACATCTTTTTTTAGCTTCGGGGCCACTTCCCCCAGTCCGCTGCTAGGGGGGGCTCCCAAATATCGCAACCACCCCTCCTAGACCCCCATTGTAGCATACATTTTACGGGTGGTGATGCCGCCACATTACAAAATGGGGTGCAATGTGGCAATGCCTCTAAAAAAAGAATATAATCAAGCTCCACACCCAATAATTGGAATGCGCAATTACAACACACAATAGAATGCTATCATATGACCACAGAAGTGGGCGAGGAAGATCTGTGCAACATTAGTAGCCATTAATCAAAAGGAAAACATGAGGTTGTGGGACCAGAAGTTGAGATACCTAACATAACACGACCTATTAAGATGAAGCAAGTAAATATAGGCTCAGATGTAGAGCCCAAATTCACACGCATCAGATATTACTGGGATGAGGATAAAGTAGGTAAGTTCACCAAATTACTACATGAGTACCAAGAGTTGTTTCCAAAGAAGTCACTGAGTTAAAAGGCATTGTAGGTGATATGGGTTTAATGTGGATCACTTTGAATCTAGATGCAAAATCTGTAAAACAATGACCACATAGGCTAAATCCAAAATACAAAGAGAAGGTGAAGGAGGAGCTTGAGAAGATGGTCACAGGTGGAATAATTGAACCCGTGGAAGAATTCAAATGGGTGAGCCTGATAGTAAAGTATGAGAAAAAGACTAAGGGAGACATAAGGATTTGTTTCGATTTAAGAAAGTTGAATGGCACATGTGCACATAACCCGTTCCCAACACCGTTCATTGATAAAGTTTTGGATAATGTGGGAGGACATGAGGCCTACTCCTTTATAGATGGTTTTTCATGGTACCATCATATTAAGATTGACATAAGATAGGAGTAAGACCACTTTTTCTACTAAATGGGTATCATTTCAGTATACATTCATGTTTTTTGGGTTGAACAATGCACCTATGATATTCTCCAAAGTTGTTATCGCATCATTCATACACAAATTTCTTGAGGTTTACTTTGATGATTGGATAGTCTTTGGACTATTAAAGAAGAATTTTTCAAGCATGCGCTTGATGTTGGATTCCTGCAGAATTTATCAAATCACGTTGAACCTAAAAAAATGTATTTTTTGTGTACCATATGGAATATTATTGGCACCTATTGTTTGCAAGCAGGGACTGATGGTGGACCCTGTAAAAATTATTGTTATTGTCAATCTAGATCCACCAACGAATGTGAAACATCTATGCATGACTCTATGACATATTGGTTATTATCGAAAGGTCATAAAAGCCTATGTGTAGATCATTGGGCCGATGAAAAAATTACAGAAGAAATGTGTAACCTTTTGTTGGGATGATGTATCTAAAGAGAACCTTGACATATTAAAGGAAAATATGGTCATTGTGTCAATCCTAGTGTTTCCAGATTAGAAGAAGGAATTCCATAATCATGTATATATGTCATGCGTAGCTTTGGGTGTTGTCTTAACACAACAAGGTGAAGGGGATCTTGATGACCCCATCGCATTTGTGAGTTGAAAATTATCTAAGGAAAAAAAGAATTATTCCACAATAGAAAGAAAAGGCTTGGCTATGGTGTACACACTCTAGAACTTCAAGGATTACTTATTAGGTGTGCACTTCAAGATGTTTACGGACCATTCTACACTAAAATACTCAGTGAAAAATCCTATGTTGGGGGGTAAGTTCTGTAGGTGGATATCGTTATTCCATTAGTAAAATTTTGAAGTAACAGTCAAGCTAGGACAAGTGAACGCTAGGCTGGTTCATCTACCTAGAATTGAGATCAACAAAGAACCAATGAACATTGAAGAAGGACAACTAGATGCACATCTCTTTGCAGTAAGGGTTGTTAATGATCATTTCAGTGATATCATTTACTTTTTGTCTAGTGGAATAGTTCCTATGGAGTATATGAATCAACAGAAGAAATAACTCGTTGTCAAAGCTATGGATTTTTCTCTAATTGTTGGACATCTGTATAAAATGGGCATCAATGAGATATTGCGTAGATATGTCCCTAAGCACAAAAGACACAAAATTTTGGCAGAAAAACATGGTTGTTTTGTGGGATGACATTATGTAGGAAAAGCCACTATGTAGACCATTTAAATATTGGAACTATGGTGGCCCATGGTGCATAAGGATTTGAAAGAATATTGTATTACTTGCGAGTCCATGAGATGACCAGAAGACCGTCGAGAAGGGATGAATTTCCACTGACCCCACAAGTCACCTTGCATGCTTTTGATAAGTGGGAAATTGACTTTGTTGGACTGATCAATTCACTGAGAAAGAAGACTGGCATGTGATACATTATTAATGCGACGTGTTATCTAACTAAGTGGGCTAAAGCACAAACTATAAAGGATTGCAGCATAGATACTATTGCACAATTCATATTTTAATATATCTTGTATATATTTGGGTGTCCAAAGATCTTAATGAGTGATAGAGGATCACACTTCCTACATAACATTATTCAAACATTGATAGAGGAATTTTAGGTACATCATCACAAGAGAAGGCCTTATTATCCTTAGGAACAACATGATTGAGGCTTTCATCAAAATTTTGGAGAACAATCTAAATAAAGCATGCAAATTCAACATAAAAAATTGGGATGTGCACATACTAGTAGTTCTATGCACATACAAGACTACTTGCAAGAAGTTGACAGGATAGACTCCGTTTAGATTTGTTTATGGACATGAAGTTGTAATATCTATGGAATACATAGTACTGAATCTTAGAATCGTTGCAATAATGGACATGGTAGACAACCACATTATGGAAATGGGATTGGAACAACTGCTCGCACTTGAGGACGATTGCTTTATTGTAGGATTTCACCAAAAAATGTAGAAAGCCAGGGAAAGGACCTGGCACGAACGACACATTAAGCATAAAACTTGCAAGAATGGAGACTTGGTTCTTTGTTATGATAGTAAGTTTGCAAGGTTCTAGGGAAAATTCAAAATGCATTGGTTAGTACCATACATTGTCAAGGATATCTCAGATGGTGGCATAGTTCAACTCACGAAGCTGAATGGAGAATTATTTCTTGAGTGAGTAAATGGTAGTAGGTTGAAAATCTACAGGGATGATTCCATCCTTGGGATTGCGCAATGACTATATGAATGGAGAAAAGTCTTAGTGCTACAGGCAATTGGGAGGAAGAACATGACTTTAAACTACTCTGCCAAAGTTGAACTTTGTCAAGGAGGTGTTGTGTGGTATTCAAGAGGATGGCACCAATGGAGGAAGTTGTGACAAATAAGGAGTAACTGCACTGCAAGGAAGATTTTGACTCAGGTCATCCATATTATGACCATTGGTGATGCTACAGTTTATTTGACATGGAAAATGTCATTAGGAGTGGGGGGAACACATTCAATGGGCATATCTAGGAAAATTTTCCACCAAATTTACATTTATGAGGTGGATATAAAGGAGATTGTGGAGTTTGAAATTCAAAATGGCTATAAATATGAAAAACCGCTCCACTTTTGAACACCTTGCTCACTGATATTTCGACTGGTGAATTTTCGCTTAAGCATGATCCGAGCGTTTTGTTCCATGAATTGGGAGGATATTAAACAAGAATTTCTTAGATGAGGTCTAGGATTCATTATTCCAAGTTAAAATGTGGAAATAAAGTGCTGGAAGTGCATTGAAGAAGCACAAGTCAAACAAATCCGCTAACACAGAATCAATGGTTCTCACCAAGGGGGACATCGACGAGATTGGAGACACAGTTTGAGATGTGATGGAGGACATATGGGGGAACATTGAGGACCCATATAAAGTATTTTTGACAGAGGTTCGATAGGGCCATAAGGAGCTACAAGTTTAGGTGAGTACGGTTCAAGCGAGTGTGGCTTAGGCGAGCATGGTTCCAGTGAGCATGGTACCATCAAGCACAACTACAGGCAACCCACAAACAATAGTAATCACATCTAATCTCTAGGCTATGCCACTACCAAGCAATGCTCTATATTTCAATATTACTAAAGATCAGGAGCGTGCACAACACTGGAAGAATCTAAGTATCAATCTTGCAACACTCCCCATTCAGACATTGTATGAGTTACATCATGGAGTCACTAATGAACTAACGGTGTGGGAGTAGCGTGATCTATTGGTAATTAAAGAAGCTAAAAATGAGAACCGATATATGTTCAAGGACAAGAATCAGGCCATCAGGGATCATGATGAGCTCATTGTGCCTAGGGAGCAACTAGAAGAGGTCATTACTAAAGCTTGCAACGAGCTACCAGAGCTCCAAATCTAGACAGAGGCAATACCTGAAGAGAAGCTTACTACAGTAGTTAAAGAATCAAAGGTGGCATTTGATAAATTAAAATTTGAGTTGGAAATGTAAATCTTGGAGTTGCAGATGAGGTTACAACTAGCAACTCTACCAAAGGTTCTTAAGTAGTGCGAAGCAGATCTCAAGGCTGCTATGGAGAATATATCTACTAGTGTTAAGGATTGTAGCTAGATATTAGAAGAAACTACGGAGATACAAAACTTATTGTAGGAGGACCCATTGTACAGGATATATTGGTAGATATTTGTGACAAGTAGCAACAGCTTGATGAAATCAACATAATGGCATGGAACCTAGCACCTACCCAACGATTTTCTTATCTCTAGGAGGTAAAGTTTTTGCAGGGACAGATCAATGAGCTGTAGTGAAAGGAGAATATCATTTTAAAGTGGATGCAACCATGGGCTGATGAAGCCATTCAACTCTCACATACAGTGGAAAACAAGTTGAAGATCATAAGGTAGATGCAAAGAGCCATCAATCTGGCAACAACAGGGCCAATGATAGAGAATTTGGTAGAGGAAGTACAACAGGCTTCAGTGAGAAGATACACTTCAACCTTTAGGATGCATATGATAATCTCAAATTGAAGATTGAGGACATACCAACTGAGTGACTCAGAATGAGTCACATCTTTGTGCTGGGCACCTGTCGAGTAGGGTCCCCTTGGGTCAAAGTTTTGTAAATAGCCTGCATTTTGAGGAGATGAGCATGCTTCGTGCAATGTTTTAGGAGTCATAAGGGATTGACGGTGGGTCAAATCCCCTTTTTTTGTAAAATGATGGGATTAGTTTGTATGTTTTGAGCGTTGCCCATGGTTTCCAGACCATGACATCGGAAGAAAAAAAGATATATAAAGAGTTGTCTTAGTAAGTCAAAGGATATTATAATTAAGAGATATGTTTTCATGTTTTGAGTCTATATTTGTCATATCTTTCTGTGTTAGAGTGAAGGGGAAGGCTCCTACAACTATGTGCATGGAGACCTAGGTAAGTGTGTAACTATATCTGCAAACCCCTATAGTAGTATGCAGAGGTTAAGAAGGATTGTAATTGTGAATATCTAAAGATAATAAAGAAGATTTTTGAAGGAAAACTTGTGTACTTACTTTACTTTATGAAACTAATGTTTAATTTTGTGTTGCATAGTAAAATATAATATCAAAATTAATACATGAGTGTTGTTATAGTTGGTTTTTATTTTTCTAAATTAGATGTAGCAATATTGAATACAAAAAAAAAAATTGCTTTCATATCCAATTATGTCCATGAGTAGAATCCCATGAGGGATGTGATTCTCTCTCTCTCTCTCTCTCTCTCATATATATATATATATATATATATATATATAATATATATATATATATATATATATTATATATATATATATCTATATATATATATATATATATTATATATATATATATATATATATATATAATATTTATATATAAGATATATATAGGCCAAGTTGAGTGTTTCAAATCTCAAGAGAGATAGCTGAGGAATTCTCCAAGTGTTGAGAATAGGCATTTTCAAGCTCAGGAGGGGTAGCAAAGTTGTGCGCACGCGCACACACACACACACACACATTTTTAATGTTTTGTCAGATGAAGGAACCCTTGGATTAAGCCCAATGAATGCTGAAATGACTAAATATCGAAGGGTTTCTTTACGTCCCAATATGGAGATGTTAGACTAGTAAGAGACAACAAAATTTTCCATATTAGGGCCTCCAAGACTCAAGACCTTGGAGGATATGGCAAATGAACATGATGAGTTTTCTAAGAGACAGAGGTTGATATAGGAGGCAAGACTGGCAGGTGATGGAAAATCATCCTCACGAGCCTCAAAGATGGTAAGCTAATAAAACACTTAATTTGTTTTAACAGGAAAAATGTTTTTTCACTAGGGTCAGAGACCTACTAGGCCACAAGCCATGTGGTATGATGAAATGGGATTAGTGGTGATATGGAATCCAAGAGGGCTACCATGTGGCATGTAACAAATGATTTTTATTGGGGCCAAGCGGACACAAATAGTTGGCACATGGCATTCCTAGAAGAGGCCACATGGGTAAGTTGACATTAACATGACATCTTCTTGGTTCTAAAATCATCTCAACATTGTAGATCATGGTGCAAAATAAAAAGGAGTGATGCTTTTTATGTCTCGAGAGAGGAAAGGTACCTCTCAGAGTTGACATAGACTTTCACTTCCCAGGGTCTTGACCTTGACAAAAAATCTGTGGCGTGTATTGTGCAAGTTTGTAATAGGGGCGAGACAGAGTAAGGGGGGCTCAACATTAAAAACAGAGTTGATGTAATGGTCTCTAGAATTTTTGAAGAGGCATAAAGGTGGTATGGTTCTAGAGGGACAAAATTGTTAATAAGTCCATCCCCCCCGCCCAGTTCCTCTCCATACCTCATGGGGGTATGCCCCCTCTAATTCCATCAATTTTACTTGGGGGAATATCTGACATTGATTTAAGAGCATGAAACTAAGTATGGAACTATAGCTAAGGACCCATCCCCCCATGATATTACAAGGGGGAGTGGGGGGTCCTCATTTGATCTCAACTTTCCGTTCGTTTTCAAGATGATGTCCATTTATATTCCAAGGGGGTGGAGGCATTATATTATATATACATATATAATTAATGAAGGGGCCATGAACCATTTTAGGCTATAATGTAAAGCATTAGCTCACAAAAATAATGGGTGTAGTGATAGGGACCATAGGATGGTGATGTGGCATTGCAACATGGATGGGCTTGATGATGTGGACCTCCCCTGAAAGGTGGAGGGTTTCCACATGGGAACTACGTAGGTGTCATATGGAAACACAATGCTAACATGGCAAGAGTTAAATGGCCTCATTCAAACAACCATATCTTATGATTCAAATGTCAGTTCCCAAAAAAAAATAACGTCCAAAATATATCGATGAGCTAGACATAATGGTGAATTTCATTTCATGTTTAGAGGAGTTTGAAAAATGACAAAATTTTAAGACTCCATTTCCAAAATAAGACATTGGAGGTTAGGTTGATAACAATAACACATTCTTCTACCCTTAGTATGGCCTACGAGATGGATAGGGGATTGTTATAGAGTGGTATCAAAGCAAGGGTTAACACTAGGCCTTTGGGAGAAAATTCTAGAGCTCTGTTACATAGTAATATCAAAGTAGAGGGTACAACACTAGACCTTTGGGGATGAGTGGAGCTATAACACAATCTAGTAGCTGAATGTGAGTGTGATTATGTGCTACTCATAGAATTTATTGTGGATTTCTAACTGACTGCAATGATGTTGAAATTATTATACTAGATGCATTGACATTGCATGTGTTTTCTTGCTTGCATTATGAAGTTTGGGATAGTTTATTGATGTGACCTTGGATGCTTTCCATTTATTTAATTATTGCAAAACTGCCTGCATGGTTATTTGAATGGTTTTCATAGCATCCAAAACTATGGGTTAAATGGTGTTCCTTTACACACATTAAATAAATTGTACATGTAAATGTTGATACGTTGTAACGGATTTGGGGAAATTCCCTATGTTGCTTGTATCTTCATCAAATTGCTTGACGCAGTGAATGTTAGGTGTAGATATATATATATGCATGTTTGTATGTATTTATGTATGTATGCTGATTGACATTTGGGAATCCCATAATCTATATGTCATATGTGGTTGAGAGCCTTAGTGAATTAGGAACTAGTTGTTTCACTATATTGATTGTTGTAGTCATGATATTTCTTATAGGTACTTGTCCTCAATGGTCGATACCTTCCTTGTTCAAGTAATGGTGTCTAGAAAATGGGAAGGCTAGTTAAAACATGTAGTATATATTATTCCAATATAAGGCTAAAGAATCAATGTTCAATGTTTGGAATGGATGGGCTCAAGGGAAAATGTTTTCTTTTGGACCTTTTGGGCCTAAGATTGCTTGACTCAATTATAGAGTGTGTATGACTAATTACTTCTTGCTCAACAAAGTAGTGTTGGTTGTAGCACTATGATTAATGATTATGGGTTGATTACAGACTATTTATTTCATAATGATTGTCATAAATGTGAAATTATGAAGATGGAAGATGCAAATGTGTTAGACTGTTTACTAACTAACATTTTTAGATTATAGATGTCATGCGTGTTAGTCTTAGTAAACGGGCCGAATTTAATTGTTGTTATTGGCTTGAGCAAATACGTTGGAATAAAAAAATTATTTGTTGATATTGGTGAAGAAGTTGGATTGTATTTGTTGTTACAAGCCTAGAAAAGAGGAAACATTTAATCGTTATTACTAGCCTCGGTAAGGAAGCTGATTTTTTTTAATTAATGTTGCTGGTCTTGTTAATGAGGCACTTGATTTTTATTTTAAACTTGAATAATGTTGGTAAAAGGGTTGATTCCTAAATGTTGTGATGGTGATATTGAATGGAAGTTGAGGTGTATATATATATATATATATATATATATATATATATATATATATATATATATATATATGGCATGACTGTAAATAAGTTGATATGTACATGTGTATGTAAAATTTGGCTTTTGAAAAAATGTTGAGATATATAAATACACTTATTTATGCCTTAGGTTTATACATAGACAGATAAGAAACTTGGTATGAGTGAAAAGCTAAAAGGAAACATGCCTAGTATAGCATGGCTTGATGGAAGCTAGTATTTCTTTTACATTGGTGCTACTGACACTTACGTGCGCATGCCAACATATGGGAAGAAATAAGTGTAGGAAAATAAGAGTATCTCGTGAGATATTCCAAGGACTATAACTAACAATGAGTAATGATGGAGGAATGGAAGGGGAAATCCAAAATGACCTCTCATATATATGTATATTTATGTAATGTAAATCAAAAGGGCCCCTCCATGCATTGGTTGGGGGGTCATTGGAAATTTCATAGCATTAAAAAAAAAAAGTATGTGGAAAGCATTCAACTAGAAATTAAACAACAATATGTATCACATATGATGTTGAAGGATGACATGAAAATTGAACCCATCTAGATTGAGTCAATTTTTGGGTATTGTCAGTTTCACGGGTTTTCATGATTGAAATGCTATTTTATTTTTTATTGAATATGGAATGGATGCATGGCCATGCTATTTTTGTTTTTTTATTTCATGATTATTGTCATGAATATATTTTTCCCTTTTAAATGATACCCTCCATTCATATTTCATGCTCTGGGGCCTTGGGGAAATAAATTTGGTGTGGATAGGAATCCATGAATCACTAGGGAAGAGTTGAGGACAACACAATGCAAATTACAACCTGAGTGAGGCCGTATGCATAAATGAGTAGTAACGATGAGAAAAGTTCGAGTTGGGAAGATGGGTTGAAAATGGAAATTGTTGGTGTATGTTGGAGAATTTCTCCTGAGTGAACAAAATGTTTGAATAAAGGAATATAAGCAGGCTGAGAATTGATTGAATGAACTGCAATAGCAGGTCAAAGTGGCACAACTAAAGAAATCATATTAAAAGTAAGGAGAAAAGGTAAAAGGGAGGAATTTGGATAAAATAAATCTTTTAGTCACATTGAAAATTAGTTCTAAGAGCCCATGCATGCTTTGCATAAATGCAAGGAGTTCTCTAAACTCTGAATCAACATATGTGAATATGTGTTATAATTATGGACTTTTTGATGTTTAATGAATATATGAAAAAGCCATTGTGACTTAAAAGGTATTGTGAGGGATCATTCATATACAAGAATCATTGATCATACCTATCAATTTAATACATGAATAGATGGCATGTTTGGGATTCTCAGTTGTGTGAGGAATCCATTGAGTAAGAGGAAATTATTATCATTATTATTTTATTACGATGAGATTCTAACACTCTTTCTATGTCTTGGTTATGAATAGGGAATGCTAAAGTCTATGTGAATAGATAAAGAGAAGTGTGTAATAGGACAAACATGGTCAAGTTGAAGGAACCACAATCTTGGAATTTGGGTTGTGAGCACACATGATAAAACATGGGAAATACAATGGAGGAGACAATGGGCAGAGTTGGTGTAGTCTCTGGATTCTCTGTGATGTTTTGTAATTTGTATATGTTGTATAAAGCATATATGTGTGTATGTACATCCATTTGTATATGTTTCTATGTTGTGCTATGTGTATATGTGTGCACGCAGTGTATAGTGTGTTTGGGACAAGCATGTATGGGACGTTTTGGGCCTATGATGATATTGCGATAGATGGTATGCGATTTCCTAAGCCTAGGATATGTAAGCCACTTGATACTGGGGGCTTCCTAGTCCCATGATAATATTCCTATCAACATAAGACTATGTTGATGGTGTTGGATACCGCCAACATGTAGGGGATCTCCCTGACATAAGGTCTCAACTATACCTCACAATATTTGGTGTAGGAGTCCTATCTTTAATTCGTCTCGGCAATCTTTTACTTAAAGATATGCCTTGGATTTTGTTATCATCATGAGAGAGAAGTGAAAATTTCCTTTTGAATGAGCAAGCTAGTTCCCCTTGTGAACTTTTAATTGAATATGTATGAAGTTTCTCATACTACAAAGGGGAAAATGAAGTGAGCCTCTAAGAGAGAAATAATAGTACTACCCTAATGGAGACACATGTGAAAAAGAAAGGATTTTTTAAAATGAAGAAAAATAGTTCACAATGATGTGACAATAATTAAAAACATAACAACACATTTCCAACAAGAAGCATTGAAGCGAGAAAAATAGTTCAATTACTCCAGTACTAATGAAAGCAAACATGAAACATTCACAACCCATGTGAGAAAACATGTTGGCTTGGAAGGCTGCAATATTAATAAAAAATACAAAGATACATAAATACATAAACACCAATAGCTCCAATAGTGGAGTGTTAGAGCCACTACTTGCTCCCAAAAAGTACTAACTCTGTCTCTCTAATGCCTTGTGGGAGAAACCAAGGTTAAAAGTCCATTACATGAGAAATGAGTATGTATTTATAACTTGAGGCATGGCCTTTCACATCCTCATGACTCTTGACTTTGTAACTTCTAGTGACCTTTGGACTACTACAACATTTGGAATTCCAAATGACTTTTGGAATTACATGTCTTTTGGACTTCCACGACTCTTTAATTCATATATGACTCCTAGTCCTCCACTTATTTGTATTTAGAATGATTAAAATAGTAAATCATGACTTCCACATCACCGTGTGATGAGACTTGACATGTCACTATCTTTGATAACTAGGACTAATAGTGACTAATGACATGGAATTTATCAAGTTGTGACATGGCTACCAATTGTATCCTCATTCTTCATGCATATTCAATTTTTGATGTCCCCTACACTCCAAAGGGTCTTTGATCAAATGGAGTCTTCAGGGTGATTTTATCATCAAGATTCAAGTGTGTTCTTCATTCTCTCCGAGTTTCCTTCTTTTTTCCTCGTCTAATCTTCCTCATGTGTACTTGCAATGATGTTTTTGGAATACCTGTATATGTAAATCACTTATGAAGAGCAACCATCAACTTGAAAATATCCTACTCTACCATGTTTCATGCATATATTATGTTCATTCCTTTCCAATGTTCTCAAGAGGGACAAAACGAGCTTCAAGACACATGGGTGCACTTTGAAATGCTGAAAGGTTGAACAGGGAAGGCTTCAAGACTTTGACATGTTCTCATGCGCTCAAAGGAAGGGGACAATCAAGGTCGACCACATGGCACAAATTTGAAGGATGAAGGGGAAGGCTTTGCACTTCCCAAGTGCATTTTGCACTAAAGAGAGAGATGGAGGGCATAGGGTGCACTCCTAAAGGCTAAAGGGTGAAGGTTTCAAGGTTTTCAAGTGGACTTATGTCCTCAAGAGGCCTAGGAGGGCACATGAAACAAGTGTGAAGGATGAACGGAATAGCTTCATTCCTTCGAAATGCGCTCATGTGCTCAAAGGGTCTAGTGGGTGCATGGAGCATAGGAAGGTTGAAGACATGAGCTTAAGGTCTTTATGGTGTGACTATATGCTCAGTGTGGGCACACTTCTTTGAGTCAAAGGAGCATGCTCAAGGAAAACTTGGCCTCTAGGAGGGTGCAACTCAGAGTAAGAAAGGGGGAAGAGGGTTAAGGAGTGTGCCTTTCACCCTTTGAAGGCATATGGTGCACTTCTAAACAATGAAGGATTTCCCATCAAGGCTTCAGGGTGCAGTCATGTTCTCTTGGCCTTAATGAGTTCACTTTGAAACAAAATATTTGTCTAAGTCTGGAATATAGAGCGAGGAGAAAATATAATGAGTTAGACATAGAACCACATGAAACACATTCCAAATCATCAAGAAAACTTATTCAAACTTGAACAATGATGAATATATGTCAAACACCACTTTATACACATTACCCAAGTTCAACAAATGTAGTGTGTACGACTACAACCCAAAAGTGTCATTTTATGACAACATAGATGTTATTACCATGAATTACACTAAAAGATGTTTGATCAATGTGACGACACTTGAGACAATTTAAAGACATTTGAAAAACATATAGTAACCTGAAATGACATTTTATGATCAAAGTGACTTTGACTAAAATAGTGATAGTAGGCTCCAAAATTCAAATGTAGCGAATGTTTGGATGGTGTCGTAGCAATGACAACACTTGGTAAGAAATTGGGTAGACTTCAGATTCTTTGTACAAGAATAGCTTTCAGTTAAGGGTCATACCTTTAGGAATTATTTATTTCCTCCATTCCCCCTTTTCAATGTGTTTTATACATAGAATCTCACTTTTCTATACTTGGTTGAAACAAACAGAAAGGATACACCATGTCATAATTGTTTTGAAATAGGAAAGGGTAATGTGGATAGAGATTTGATGGTATTTAGAATACGATTTTTCATATCTGGTGTTGATCCACTGCTAATAGCCGTAGATAGTACCTTGGTAAAGTCACTTACGGAGCACAAAAGTTTCTTCACTACCAGTGAACCTAGACAATACCACGACGAAGTCGCTTGCTTCACCTCCCTACATGGGAAGCCTTTCTCTTCTTTCACCCTTATTTATTTATTTAATCGAACCATGCATCTACGCTGATTATTTTCAACTGGTGGAGATGGGATCCTCACTTATTGAGAGAAGAGGAGGTTTCCCCTTTAGAGAAGTAGTTTAAGACCTTTGGTATTGGTTTGTTCACTTTAGATTTTCCCCTTATCTCTTCTATACTAGATTGGACAACTCTTAACACATAAGAAGATTTACACCAAGTTGAGAATTTTAGATACCATCATAGACATAGATATAATAGGTTCCCTCAAGGTTATTCTATTAGATAAATCATATTTTCCGCCTGGACTTAGCTCAACCTATGGAATTTTCCCAAACAAAGGATGAGAACAATAAAAAGCCAAGCGTTTTGGTTGTTTCACTTTTGTTTCATTACACCACAAAGTCTTTTAAGCCATCTATTTTACAAAAACATCTTATTTATATAAAAAATCAACAAAAAATACATGATAAGACATGACTTACATATCAGATGAACAACAGACACAAACAAAAGAAAGGGAAACAAAACCATCTATACAACAAGTGCAACTTGTAGCTTCTATTGAAAGTGATTCTTTAGATCTTGGTCGTTTATGGGAAGGGGGTCAATTATCCCATGTGATGATTTCAGCTTGAAAGTATTGTGTCCAATATTTTCATCAATATTAAATGGTCCAATCCACAAAGCCTAGAAATTTGTGTGTTTTCACTTTACTTCATTGTGTTTATCCCACTTTAGGACTAGGTCATTCACATCAAAGCTCTTTGCCCCTATGGATTTCTTCTCAAACAATCACTTTACATGGTTCTGATGTACATCAAATTGGTCTTCAGCATTGTGACATTCTTCCTTGAGTTTGAGTAATGTATTTATCCTACTCTGAACCAGAAGGAAAAGTCTAGCTTTTTACTCTTGAGAGAGTTGCAAGGCTTGAAAATATAGGTTCAGATCCAAGATAACTTCTTTACCATAAACTAGGAAGTATGGCGAGGTTTTAAGGGAATAATTAAGACTTACATGGCATTTTCTAGGTAAATCCTCTCTATGGACAAAAACGATCCCTCTAGCCCAATGAGCGGGTCTTTTCACATGGTCCTTTCTATCTTGATGGATGCATCCATAATGTGGATTCATGTTTTGATATATATGAAAAATATATCAAATATTTATATGTATATGCATCCTTGATTTTGAGGTCTCCTCACGATGTTTTTTCTTGTCCTTGCAAAAGCTCGTAAAGCATCTCAATCATCACTCCCTATTCCGCCTTGATGCTTTAGGTGGCATCTGTAACATAGTATTTTGTCACAACTCCTGCACTTCCTTATTCCAAATGTTGGAGTGTCTAAAACTTGACAACTGTGTAGTGTACCCATCTAGATATGTAGTCCAGATCCTCCCTGAAGAACTAATGAAAACATGCCTTCAGCCTTCCCTGAGAAAATAGGCTCAGAACCTTAATTTATGGGTCAGTGTGACCATGACACTGCCTACTCGTGTTGATGGAAGGTTGCACCATATTAGCCTCGTGTTTCCACATAGTTTTTACCTCGATACTCATGCTAATCCATAAAACGTAAGTTTCCCAAAGAGGAAAAGAAGCTTCATGATCTAGTGGCTTCTAGAACAACAAGTTGGATGTTGTTCATTATGGATGTGGTCAAATTCTCCCAATATTACTCTTTGATATTATCCCTATGAGATTCCTCCTTGAGACGAGGAGATTCCCCTATCTTTGCTGAGATCGTGACTCCCTCTCTTTACCTATATATTCATCTTCTTCCATTCCCAAATGGTTGGTCTCTGATTATTTGCACCGTTATGTTAAGATAGTGCCTACATGCTATTCATTTTGGCTTGGAGAAGAAGTTCTTGGAGAGCTTGATCTCATACTTGGACATTCAGTCAAGAAGGTCTACTAACATCAATGCCTAGATTGTATGCTTCCTCTTTTATTTATTAGTATATAAAACTTCTCATTCACTTTCTATAAATGCTTGTGACAAAAATTCATTTATCTTAATGCTACTTGATTTGTTAAGTGGATTACATTCGATTATGCTTGTTGCACTTTTATGCTTTGTTGTGCTTTTGGCCTCTTGTGCATGTATTTAAATGCTATGAATAGTAATGATTGAGCCTGAGGAGCAAGCGATCAAGATCTTCAAAAAAAGAGTGCGTTATAACATCAGAACAAATGTAATCCACTTAAGAGATTAAGGAACACTAAGATAAATGAAGCATTGACACAAAATTTTATGGAAAGTGAACCGGAAGTTGTATATATTAATAATAAAAAAAGTGGAAGCATACAACCTAGGCGTTGATGTTAGTAGCCCTCCTTGAGTGAATGTCCAAGTCCGAGCTCAACTTTTGCAA
This sequence comes from Pinus taeda, assembly GCA_000404065.3. Classification (NCBI taxonomy): domain Eukaryota; kingdom Viridiplantae; phylum Streptophyta; class Pinopsida; order Pinales; family Pinaceae; genus Pinus; species Pinus taeda. The sequence continues at coordinate 132,308 of APFE030279658.1, forward strand.
GAAATCCTTCTCCAAACCAAAGTGAATAACACGTAGGCACTATCTCAACATAAGGGTACAAATAATCGGGGACCAACCATTTGAGAATGGAAGAGGATGAATATATAGGTAGGGAGAGGGAGTTAGGAACTCACCAAAGATACGAGAAGGTTCTCATGTCAAGGAGGAAGCTCATAGGGATAAGATCAAAGAGTAATATTGGGAGAATTCAACAACATCCATCTTATTGTTTTGGAAGCCTCTAGATCACAAAGCTTCTTGTCCTCTTTGGGAAAATTTCCTTCTAGGGATCAACACAAGTGTCTAGGTAAAAAATGCACTGGAAGTGCGAGGCTAATATGGTGTAACCTGCCATCAGCATGAGTAGGCAGTGTCATGGTTGTGCTGACCCAAAAATTAGGGTTTTGAGCCCATTTTCTTAGGGAAGGCTCAAAGGCATGTTTTCATGAGTTCTTCAGGGAGGATCTAGACTACATATTAGGATGGGCACACTGCACAATGATCAAGTTTTAGGCACTTTGAGGTATGACACGGGGAAGTGTAAGAGGTGTGAAAAAATACTATGTAACACATGGTCAGCCCAAAGTGCATTGATCAAAGCTTTGTGCCAGTTCCCTTGTTCAGAGAAGATGGTTTTATTAATTATGTGGATAAGATCCTTATTCATTGACTCAGCCAAACCATTTCCCTATGGATAATAATTAGATGCATTTTTTAGTAATATTCCATTTTCTAATGCAAAACTGTAAATTTTCAATCATGAAAAGTAAGTCACATTATCAAAGACAGTGATGTAGGAATGCCAAACCTGGTTATAATATTATGTTGCAAGAATTTGATGAATTCCTGGTAATTTACTTGTTTGAGAGAAACTATTTTTGATGACCGAGTGAAGTAATATATTGTTGTGATAATATATTAGTGTTTCTTTGATGATCGAGGAAAAATATATCTGATAACATATAAGCCCCACTGTAGGAATGCTTCCTCAACTGCTACTAGTAGTAGTGGGTTGCTGACCTCTAATCACAAACAACAAATATTTTACAAGCTTGGCATTTACAGACATAAGTGTGAGCATTGTTAAATAGATTAGGAATTTAATATCAAACCCTCATAACCTTATGTTTCATAGTGTTGCCTACATAGTGGCCACCTTCTAGTCCATCAGGTAAATATATTAGGACCTTCCCTATATCCTGCAGCTCAAGGCATCACAGCAAGACACTATTGTGGTGCTTCCAGAAAATAATTCCATGAACCAATTGGTAAGATAGAGATTTCAAATGAATGGACCTCTTTTGTTTATTTGATAAGTGTGAAGGAAAGGTTCCATGCTCCAGAAATTGTCGTAAATCTGCATACCATGGCATTGTAGACATGGACTGAGGAACATGTTCAATGTTATACATTTTGATCTCTTGCTCCCATCCTGAAAGATCTTGTTTGGGAACATCTCTTGGTTTTGCAACTAGCTTACATAGGCCATGACCCTTTATGCTATGAACTAGTTTGAACTCCACGTCATATTCTTGAAGATAGGTCACCAAGTTATCCATCTTCTCACCCAACTCTTGCTACATCAACAATGTTCTTACTGTTGGGTGGGGTACAAATATGATTGCATGAGATTTCAATAGATAGGGCTTGAAATGTTTAACTTCATTGTAAACAACATATGATTTCTTGTCAATGAATGGATAATTTAATTATGACCCTTGTAGACTAGCGCTCATAAAATAGATAGGTTTCTCATTTCCTTAAATAACTGTCTGAGTGAAAACAACTACGCTTGATGAATTCAAAGCAAACATATAGATCATCAAATATTTTCCATAATCTGGGCTGAAAAGTGTGGGCGCATCGATGATAGCATTCTTGATATGAGAAAAAGAATCCTTCTCCCATTTATCCCATTTATATACTAAATCTTTCTTGATCATCTCCTATATCGACTTGACTAAATGAGCATAATCAAAGATGATTTTTATCGGGAAATTATTTTTTCCTAAGAAAGACTGCATTTCCTTCTTATTCGCTAGGAATGAGATTTGCAATATGGCTTTGGCCTTCTTGGGATCAATCTTAATTATGCTCTTTGCAATGATGTGCCCCAGTACAATCCCTTTGGACACACTAAAGACACTCTTCTTGGGATGAAGAGAAATCCCATACTTTCAACACCGCTCAAAAATTTGTTTTAGATGATGTAAGTTATTTGATATTTTATTTGAGAACACAGGAACATCATCCAAGTAAACAATGACACTTTGAATTATAAGGCTGTGGAAGGTGATGTCCATTACTCTTTTCAAAGTCACAACTGTGTTTATAAGTCGAAATGGCATTTTCTTGAAAGAGAATGTCTCCAATTTGTTCTAGAAGGTAGTTTTCAGTCTATTTGGTTCCACTACTAGCACTTGCTTAAACCAGGGAAACCATCTAGTAGCGAAAACATTTTAGACTCAGATACTATTTTAAGGATATGTTCCATAGATGGCGCTGGGTAATTATATTTTTTAGAAGCCTAGTTAAGATTTTATAAATCAACACATAGATGTGTTTCTCTAGACTTCTTTCTAAATGGGACCAATTTGGAGACCCAATTAGACTTTATGACTTTGAATATGATCTGAGCATCCAACAACTTTCTCAATTCCTTTTGGATAAGTGGTTCTAGTGCTGGTTGAACTTTTTGTAACTTCTGTTGGAAAGGCTTTACCCCTTCTTTTATAGGAATGACATGCTAGATAATATGGGTGTCGTATGTATTTAAATTATCATATGTCTATGAAAATACATCATGGTACCATTTGAATAAGTAGATAAATTCATTTCATTCCTGTGGAGAACAAAACATACTGAGGTTCATATACTTTGCATCTCCTTGCGTCCCAAGATTGACTTATTCAAATGAAAACTTTGAGCTTTGAGTCTTTGTGTTAGTTGGTCCTCTAAATCAGTTATATAGATCATATAACTTCTCCAAGGACACCACACCCTTAAGCATAGTGGTTATGTTCATTACATTAGATGCATCCTCGAGAGCCTAATCATGTTCATCCTCATCTATGACAGCATCTTTGAATACATTTATATTAGCCATAAACTATAGTATTTGTTGGTTTTCATTGAAGGAACGTAAGTTAGTGCATTATTTTGTACATATGGTTTATATACAATTTCAATATAAAAACCATTTTTTAATGGAAACATCCTAGTGACTACATTTGTTAATGCATCTATTGTGGCATTTCTATGCCTAGGAATAGAAATTATATTGAAAGCTTTAAAATGACTAATTAAATGCCATACCTCCTACTGGTAGTTTTTAAGATGCAGTGAGACATAGTGGATAATATCCCATACCTATCAAGTAACCAACTCTAAGTCACCATTTACCTTGAGAGAATATGCTTTCAGATTGATGGCATTCTTTAATCCAAGCATAAGCACTTCATATTCGATAGTATTATTAGTACACTCGAACTCCAAATGACATGAGAGGATAGGTTTCTTATTGCGTGGGTCTATGAGAACACCACTAGCTATAGAACCATCATGTGCCTTTGAATCATAGAAGTATAAAGTCCAAATATCATGAGCTACTAATCTACTTCCTATGCTACTATTACTACTATTATGTACAATATTACATGTTCCATTTTCACCAACTAGAGAACAAGGAAGGAGCTCCAAATATCTATTTGGTGGAATAGGTGATGGTTGTGCCTGATAATACCCAAGGTCAGTCTTAAGGAAAAAATTCCCACAAATTAGATAATTGAAAACAAGAGGCTCGCTATGGCCCTCAAGTGGTGTCACAGTGTGTTTCATGTATGAATCATTGTTCACTGAAATCTGGTTATTCCTACCCTTATATGGAAGCCACAAATGTGACCAGTCTGTTGCAAAATACCCTTGTAATTTTCTAGACCAGTCTGTGCTAAGAAGCACATCATAGGCTTCTGGTATGTCCATAATTACATTATTTATACATTGGTGAACTTGGTCATCTTTTGATAATTTGATAAGCACATTCTTAAGTTCACTAATAGCCTGGAAAAGAGACTTGTCTAGCTGAATAATTTGTGCATCGGTTTTCTCCCATTTTGCATTTATTTTCTTTTCTACAAAGAATGGAATTACATTTACATTTACAGATGCACCAAAACCAACTAAACAATTATGCACATTATACTTGAATTTTTTAAACATTAATAAAAACAAAGGGTGGAGAGCATAAGATTCTAATGTTAAAGAATTCACTATAGAATCGAGGGAAAAAGAAGAGTTACCTGACAGCTTTTGAGAAGAGGAAGCTCCATCACTTGTCAAAGGTTGTGAAAAGGTCTTAACAATAAGTTCACACTTGCTTGTGATCTTTGCGAGCTCATAAATATAAATGTTACCTCATATCTTCTTCATATATTCCACTATATTATAATCAACTGTTCCACCTATAACAGGGAATGCTGAAGTGTCTGGAGGAGCGGATTTATTGGACACTTCTAAGGTGTTGTAATTACCCTTATTATTAGAAAAAGTGTTCTTGGACGTCGTCATATCTCTAGACTTACTTTGTCCATTATGAGCAAGATGGATGGGTGGTGAGATTCTTCCTAACAACTACTTCAAAATTATTCTTGTGAGCATTGTAGATAAAATGATATACATTCACTACATGTACAACACTTTTTCTTTCTTTAGCTTCCGTAGGATCTTCTGTTTCTTGTGCTTTTTCTATCTTCTCATCTGCTAATAGGGTATCCATAATGTGTGCAACCAAAGAATTAATTTCATGGTTCCACTGAGGGAATGTCTTATCTAAGTGATATTCCTAAGGGAAAGAATAATAATTATCCATGATGATACTTTCTATTTTCATCACAACATTTGAGCTTTGTGTAGAGTTAGTGGGTTGTATTGATCCAGGACGATCTTGTCTGTCGAGCATGAGCAAAGTCTTCAGTGGTTGAAAGTTGAAGTGATCTTCAAGTGATCATGATCGATGAGGTCTTGAAATTTATCAACTTTGCCAGTATTCTTCGTCAGCATTCAGCGCCCAATGTCTTCAGCTTCGACAGTGATGTTTATGGTTCAGGTTGTCTAGTGTTGGTTTTAGCTCTGCCTGTGATGTCAATGGTTGATATGGTTTTCATGTGTTCAAAGGAAATGGTTTTGTACCTAGTTGTTGACACGTGTTTTTCATCAGTTCTTCCGGTGATGTCGATGGTTGATATGGTTTTCATGTTGTTCGAAGGATAGGGATTTGTACCTAGTTGCCGACACATGTTTTTCGTTAGTTCCATCAGGGTTTGGTTGTCGACATGTGTTTGTCATCATAAGATAGTGGAAAATGTCACATTCTAATGAAGATGTGTTGTAAAAGGGTTTTTAGAGCAAAGAGTGTAAAAGTATAAAAGACTAAATGCTAAACATAAGTCCTAAGCCTAATGATAAACCCTAACACATTAAAAATTATACCTAACACCTAAACCCTAGCCTATAACCTTGAACCATGCATTAAATTGTTATTTCCTAAAAGCCCTAATGCTCTTGGACTATTACAAACAAACTATAATACAAAACCTATGTTAAAAACATTAAAATCCATGTTTATACATATATAACATGTTCCTAATAGCCAGAACTAGACCGTGCAAAGTCTCTAACGACAACAACAAAAGGCATGTGACTAGGTTGCAGGTAAGTTGTCGAAGTTTACAAACCATCCAGCTTGACCACATGGAGATTATAGTTAAACCATCACATGTGAACACATCCGACCAATAGCTAAATCTTGTTGGGACAGCGAAGTGGGGAGGTGGTTAGGCTAATTATGGAGTAGTTGTCACATGCGGAGTTAGACAACCACATTGGTAGCCAGAACCGCCAGAGCTAAAGGTCACCATGGCTCTTTGTGGCTTGACCACGGGGTATTCACATTGGTGGTTAGCAACTCCACGTAGTCAACTTGACCGCCAGCCGCTAGTTGCTATAATAAAGTCATTTTTGGGTTTTTAAATAAATTTTTTGTGCTAGTTTAGTGGAGGGGCCTTGTAACCAACTCCCAAGGTGGCCTTTTGTCATTAGACTGAACCCTAACTTTAGTGTTCATGCCAATATTGGCTAGGGAAACCTCAAATGTACCTGAAACCCTTTAAATGCATTATTTTTTCATGAAGAAGACATGGGTGGTTTTAGAGTTTGTATGTAGATTTTAGAGGATATAGGCAGGTTTGCTTTCATTGTAACATGAGCTTTCGGAGTCGAAATTAGGAACCATGATAGGCGTTGGAAAGATATTTTAGAGAGATTTCTTGTGACAGTGACTAGAATTGCTTGTGTGCAAAATTAGTCTGGTTAATTTTCTGTGTAATCGACCTCCTCAGATTCAATCCTAATAAAGCGGTCACCCATCTTGAGAATGGACCCAAAGATATATTCCATCATGAACTCCATAATCGATCTTGCTATCTAGTATCGCTATGTTTTTTCTACTTTTCACTTATATTTACATCTTTCTTATGTTTCTCATTAGTTGTAAAGTCTTTCCTTTCCAACAGTTCTCACGATTAAAGCACTTTAAGTTAACATTCAGTTCATTGTTGGCTTTAATCAATTCTACTTTAGTTTAGCATATGATCATTTCAAATCATATAATTTGGTATCAGAGGAAGTTGTGTTTGTAGAATTTTTATAGTGAATGTTAACTAGGTCAAAGTCGCAATGTGGAGAAGGAACACTCGAGGAGATTGGTCCAGAGATTGGAAAGAAAAGAGTCTTTCGTAAGTCGACCATAACAAGATCTGATACAGGTGAAAATCCTAAAACTAAGATGAGCGAGGAACAATTTCAACAGGAATACTTGAGTGTGCAGTAGATGTTGGGAGAACTTTACAAAGATAAGAAGGCAAGAGATGCGACTTCTTCTTCAAAGACATTGAATAAGGACAAAGTTAAAGGCAAGGTTGTTAAACCTCCTTCACCTTAGTCATCTCCATCATCATCTTCTTTTTCTTCCAGTTCAGATTATAAAATAGAAAAGAAACCTAAGAAAACATCTCTTTTGAAACTTGATGTAAAATTTGAGTTACCTATTTAAGATGGCTAAATGAATCCCAATAATCTAGATAACTGGATTAAATAATTAGAAGTGTATTGTCATATTTAGAACATTTCTGATGATAAAACAAAAATTCAGTTAGCTACACTTAGAATGGGGGGAACAACTTTAATTTGGTGGGAAAGTAAAACTCAAATAGATGTAAAGAGGAAAGGTAAAGTCATCTCTTCATGGTCTAAGTTTTCAAAATCTCTTAGGAAACAATTATATCCTATAGGATACATGAAACAAGTTGTTATTGATTGGTAGCACTTGAGGCAAGGTAAAGGACAAAGTGTTCAGGAGTTTACTCAGGAGTTCAGAAAGAAAGCATTGGTGCTTGGTATTTCATTGGATACATGTGAAACTTTATTAAAGTACATCAACAATTTACATTCATATTTGGAGCATACATTATTGATGTTTGATCCTGATGACTTTGATGAAGTGTGTGTTCAAGCCATTCATATTGAATTAGGTGGGAGACCATTCAAATTTTCACTGCAATCATCCAAATATTTGGAAATCAAGGATTCCAATGACAGTAAGGGGAAGAACAATTCAAAGAGAAAGAAATTAGCAACAACTTAGAAGGAAAGACCTACTTGTTCTCATTTCCAGAGAGTCTATCATGATGAATCTAGGTGTTGGAAACTTCATCCCGAAATTAAGCCAAAGAAGATCCTTAAGGAGAAGGATGAAAAGAAAGCAAAAACAACAATCCAACAAGATCTAGGTTCCAATTCAAGTGATTAAAGTAGGATAATTGCCATAGTATCGACAGGTAAAACTTCTGACCCTGGTTGAAGTTCGAATACTATTGCATCTTCATCAAACATAAATCCTTCAAATGAGGATAAAAGAGTTGAAATATTTAACATAAGGATAACTTCTAAGCACACAAAGATAGATACAATGTTTTCTAGTGGATCACAGGAAAATTTGATATCCAAATATTTAGTTAAGAACTTGGGTTTGGAGACACGGAGTCATCCAAGAACTTACCCATTATGATGACTAAATAAATAAACTCAGATAAAAGTCACAAAACAATGTCGATTAAGATTTTATATTACATCTAATTACATTGATGAAGTGGAATTAGATGTGGTTCTAGTAGACATATGTGGAGTTGTCTTAGGAAGTCCTTATCTTTATGATCGTGATACAATGTTTTATAGGAGAGAGCATAAATATCACCTTAAGAAAGATGGGGTTGAATTTATTGACAAGGAACATAAAAGTAAATCACTTGAATTTAGTTGTTGCTAATCAGATGAAGCAATTAATAAGTTCAAATAAGAGATATGTAATCATGTGTGTAAAGGAACAACATAAGAATTGACATGATGTTTTTTCAAGTTATGAGTCCCAGTTTAAAGGCAGTTTGATCAAAGAGGTAGAAACTTTTTCATTTCTATTTAAACAAACCAAACATCTTACTCATAAGCAGGGAATACAACATGAATTACAGTTGTTGCCCAAAGCTCCTCTTCCTAATGTTAGAATGAATGAATTCAGTCCAAGTTTGGAAGTTATAAATTACAAGGATGCAGGTCAGTATTGGGGAAAGTCGGTATTTTATTTCTCTTGTATGTATCACCATTTCATGTTTCAAACATTTTTGGATCCTCTCTTCAAGTGGAGAGGAAGCCTATTTGTTTTCATATCAAATCCTTTTCTAAATCAATGTCAAAGTATCTAATACATGAAAGGGAAAATTATGCATTAAGGGAAAGTGTTAATCAATGGAAACATCATTTAATGAATGAGGAAACAATGATTTAAATAAATCAACAACCACTTCAATACTTTCAAAGTCAAACTAAGTTGCAGCACTCTTCACATTACAATTTGATGGGTTTATTGCATCAAGTTCACTTAGTAATCAGGAATCAGGAAAGTATATCAAGTCGAGTAGTTGATATGATGTCAAGAATATCTTTGAATGTTGTTGTTATTCTGCAAAATAGATTGTTAGTACATGTCAATAGTATTGTACAATATTCTCCATAGATTGTTTTCAAAGATGTTTATGAATCACTAATTCATGGTACTTCATGGAAAGAAGTCAATTTCAATGTTCATAACAGGTTGTTTAACCATCTTTGCAAGTTGTGCATACTTCAGATGGATGGAAAAGTTCACAGATTCGAAAAGTTCCATGATCAGCATCATCAGGGTCATCACTTTCATGTGGTTGATCGAATGTATTGGTACATTATCAGGGAAAGTTGGAGAGTGAGGAAGCTCTACCCTCATCTACTATTTATCTAGTCAAAGTTTTGTGGTCTAAAATCTTTCAAGTGGAGAGGATTGATCCAGGATGATCTTGTCAGTCCAGCATGAGCGGAGTCTTCAGTGGTTCAAAGTTGAAGTGATATTCAAATGATCATGGTTGATGAGGTCTTGAACTTTATTGACTTTGCCAGTATTCGTTGTCATCATTTAGTGTCCAGTTTCTTCAGCTTCAACAACGATGTTTATGGTTCAGGTTGTTCGGTGTTGGTTTCAGTTCCGTCGGTGATGTCAATGGTTGATATGGTTTTCATGGTGTTCGAACGATAGGCTTTTGTACCTGCTTGTCGACATGTGTTTGTCATCATGATATAGTGGCAAATGTCACATTGTGACGAAGATGTGTTGTAAAAGGGTATTTAGAACAAAGTGTGTGTTGAGTCATGTAAACGGTATGCATATGTTATTTATCTTATCATCCGCTTCCTTTATTTTTATCCCTTATATATCTTAATATGTTAATATATCAAAGAATTATGGTAAGAATGAAGAAATTATTTGCAATTATAACTTTGCTAATTATTATCCTTCTTTATGCACGAAAGTATGAAAAGGGACAACTATTTTTCCCTAACTAAGGAATAGTGAAAAAGCAGCAAGCTAAGGAAGGAGCATGAAAGTTATAGATAAGGCTAAAACAAATCAGAAGGATCAGCACAAGAAGGGAAATATGTCTGAAGTTAGAAAATTGTAAGAATCCCTCAGGACCGAGATATCCCGAGGGATCACTTTTACCATTTATCTTCTTACCCCTTTCTCATTATAAAAGGCAACAATTGTAAGCAGAAAGGGGACAAATATTGTTATTATTATTGTAATTCTTAATTACAGACTCTCATTGTGGTGAAGAATGCAAGTGAATTGTCATACTCTTTCATGATTAATACATAAGAGGAGTTTTTGTTCCTTTTCATTTGTTTGAAGTAACCATCAGTGTACGCTGGCAACTAAGGGCATACTTCCAGTAGAATTCACTACTTCACCTGTGTCATATATTTTCAATTATCACAAGTGTGATAGTTTGATAGTATTATTGCTTTTCGTTATTTTATTTCTTTGTTGTTCCTTATTTCTTTGTGTTGACAGAATAACTTTGTTTTATATAATTCATAGCATTGTTGTTTAATTAGTTTCCTTTCACTTTGGATTGAGTTTGCTAGATGAATACCTACTCAATGTAATCAACTGTAGTGAGTATTAACTACCACTATTAGGTTATCAAATTGATATCATCATTTCTTTACAGTGAAATGTGTTTGATTTAAATTCAATCAGTTTCTAAGAGAAGAGTTATCACTGTTGTACTCTTCACTGATATTGTTGTTACTTGAATCACATATTGTTGTTACCTAAGTTTTTATATGATTTGATTTCATTAAAGGATTGAGTTTTCTTTTAATTGCAATTAGAATTTACTTGTTGCATTTGTTTACTCTTGTATTGGGAGATCTATACTGCAATTTATGAAACATCACTCTCTAAATTAAATAGCAGCCACATACTACATACACTCTTGAAATAGAAAGACTTGCCCGGATTTATAATTAATGTGAAAATAATTAGGAGTTTAGAAGGCACCTTCTATCAGTCAACATTTTGGTGCCATTTCCAGGGAGAGTGTAGCCATTTATAAAGAGTGATGTATATTCGATAATTTCTTGTTGAGAGAGAACTGTGTATTAAAAATGGAAGGTAATGATCCAAATTGGATCCATAAAGAATGGTTAACTGAGCCATGGGTGTACCAGGTCGGGACAAACTTCTAAGAATTTAAAACAGTGATCAAAAAACACCTCTAAACCAATGGTAGTGGCAGCCAACGTGGAACGACGAGGACCTCGGTCAAACCACATGGACCGAGGCCCATGGAGACTACGCAGGAGGTGAAATTAGCCCTTGGGAGGCCCAGATCGGGAAACAGAGGGATTTTTTGATGTGCGAATAACACTTTGAAGCCTTGAGCACTCAGTCACATGAGAGCTAGGAAAACCGTGGGATAAAAGGCTAAGAACTAATGGTGAGACCCGCTCCAAAAATGGTGGTATTGATCAGAGGCGTCCATGGGAAATAAGCAGTTTTGGTGAAAGCGGAGTGACTCCACTCAGCACCCGACGTGTGGCAAGTAGAGGAGAGAAAAAACCACCACTCATGACATGCTAACAGTCAAGCTAGTTAACCGCGCCGGATGAGCGAACAACGTCAAATCTGGGGGGCTCCAAACCTGACGGCTGAGATCACGCCCGATGGAGAAGACAGAATTGATGATGGATTAAGCCGTGGTATGAAATAATTTGAAGTCTACTATGATCGGAAAGGTGGTGAAAGACTCATTCCATGACATAATCAAAGAATTGGAAAGATGAAGTAGGGTGGTGCAGTTTTGCAGGAGGACAAGTGGTTGCTCCCTGTGAGTCTGATTATGATGCCAAGAACAGGGAACTCCAAGCGCAGCTACAAGCAGGCGATTCGATGAAGGTGGAAGAGGAACAAAAATACCATGAGCTCTAATGGCTTTAAAGCCATGTATATACTAGACAGAGAGAGAAAAGGAGTTGGGAACCGAAAGATGGAACATCGAAGATAGAAGACAAAGGAGAGAAGAACTAGTGAAGAAAAAAGCAAAAAGAAGGCAGAGGGCCGAGTTGACCAAAGGAAACATTGAGCACTAGAGAGCTTGAGAGATTCAAGCCATCCTTGAGGATCTGTCGGACTAGAGAGGTCAAAGAGCTGGCAAAGAAAAGAGTCAATGTACTCTAGTGGCTTAGGGAATCCAAGAACTACCCTGCCAAGCCAATCTATTTCAAGAGACTCTTAACGAGCTCCTTCATTGTAATTCTCTACTTCAAGACACAATAAAAGAAGGCCGCCACTGAGATCTGGACTGGAGATGTAGCTCGCAAGGATAGGGTGAACTCCTTATTAATTTCTTGTGTTCTTGTATTTGCTCACTGTATTTCTTTGTTGTTTATCCATTTCACGTGTCTATGTATTTGCAATCTGATCGATCTGTTGCCTAAATAACATAGACACACACACTAGCACATGAGTCTATAATACCTTCATTTAATAAATCTTTAACTGAGGTCACTCATAGGTTGATTATCAGATCAAGTGGTATCAGAGCTCTAAGCTATAAGGCTAGACAAGCTTGTGTTGGTTTAGTTGTTGAATGATCACTAGATCAAAGCTCAAATTAGGAGAAGGAGAGTTGGTCGAAACTAATCCTGATATTGGGAGAGTCTATCCTTAGAAGACAATGTCAGAGGAAGGTTATATAGGGCCAAAAACTCAATTCATAGAGAGTTTCCTAGCTATAAAGTCTGTGGTACAAGAAATGTATAGGGACTTTAGAAAGCATAAGGATGAAGATTCATCATGTCCTAAACAAGACAAAGGAGAATATGACTCTCATTCCCATGACCACTCAAAGGGAAAAAGGAAAGAGGAAAGCTTTCTCACACCTCCCAATAGCCCTGTGTATAATAAGAAAGCATCTTTGATCAAGCTAGATGTTAAATTTGACTTGCCTATATATGATGGAGAGTTGAATGCTGAAAAATTGGACAATTGGATTAGACAGATTGATGTGTATTGCAGAGTGTAGAACATCGACTCAGACAAGAGAAAAATTCAGTGGGCAAGCCTATTCCTAGGAGGCACTGCTTTGGTTTGGTGGGAAGGCAGAACCCAATCTAACATGAAAAGACATGGTAAGACTATCTTTGTTTGGAGTGACTTTGTTTCTGCAATCAAGAAGCAGTTCTATCCATTGGCCTACATGAAACAAGCCATGATGAGTTGGAAAACTCTTTAGTAGATGAAAGGGCAAAGTGTGCAAGGGTACACTCAATAATTTAGAAAGAGAGCATTGATTCTAGGGATCTCATTAGATTCACCAGAGACTCTTTGGAAGTAGATTGGTGGTCTACATAGCTACATGAGGCATACCATCCTCATGTTTAATCCCACTAGTATAGATGAGGTATCTATACAAGCTACTCACCTAGAGGCTAGAGGAAAGAATGGAAATCTAAAAGTTGGGGGACCATCCCAACCCACTGCAAGCAAGGGCAAGGAGAAAAGAAAGAAGAAGTGGAAAGCAAGGAAGGCTAACACTACACAAAAAGGCAAAGCTTCATGCACTCACTGTAAAAAGCTACTCATCTAGAGGCTAGTGGAAAGAATGAAAATTTAGAAGTTGGGGGACCATTCCAACCCACTGCAAGCAAGAGAAAGGAGAAAAGAAATCAGAAGTGGAAAGAAAGGAAGGCTAACACTACACAAAAAGGAAAATCTTCATTCACTCACTGTAAAAAGGATGGGCATGATGATGAGCATTGTTGGATTCTGCATCCAAAGTTAAGACCTAAGAAGTCGAAGGGAAGGAAGAAGAAGATTACTGCAGTGATTCAGAAAGATTTGGGGCCAGACTGAAGAGATGAAACAATCATTGCAGCCATAGGTATAAAAGGTAAGAATTCTGAAGCATATACTAACAATTCTTCTCAATCTATTATTGATGAAGAACATGAGAGAAAAAGACATGAGCTTTTCCATATTCAAGTTGTTTCTAAACATCAGAAGATTAATACTTTATTTGATAGTGGCTCACAAGTAAATTTGATTTTTGAAGCAATTGTAAAGAAATTGAGATTAGCAACTTCACCTCACAAGAAACCATACTGTTAGGATGGTTGAATGATAAAGCACAACTAAAAGTGACTAGACAGTGCAAACTCAAGTTTTCCTTTAGGTCAACATTTGTAGATGAGGTTGAGTTAGACATTATTCCTTTGGATATACAAGGAATTGTTTTAGGGAGTCCTTACTTGTATGGTAGAAAAGCTATTTTCTATAGAGCTGAGAACAAGTATCTACTTGTTAATAATGGAATCAAATACTTTGTAAGAGCTCACAAGATCAAGAATAATTATACTCTCATAAACTCAGGGCAGATGAAAAGAATGATAAATTAATGCAAACAATTCTTCTAACTTTGTGACCGAAGAACCCACAGTAAAAACCATTTTGCAGTCAATGTTTCGAACCCCGACAGGGATCCATCATCAGGACTCTTATTGAATGCTGATTGAATGCTGAGCAAACAATTCTTACTAATGGTTGTAAGAGAAAAGAAATATGATAAAACCAATGTATTTGAGGGCTGTAATGCTAAGCAGCAAGCTGACATAAAAAAGATTGTTTCAGAGTATGATGTCCTGTTTCAGGAACCTAATGGTCTACCACCCAAAAAGGAAATAGTACATGATATTATTTTGTATCAAGATGTCCCATTGCCTAACATTGGAATGTATAGGTTGTCTACTTTAGAGAATGCTGAAATCAAGAAGAAGGTGCAGGAGTTGCTCGAGAAGGGGTTTATCAGGCCTAGCACATCACCATGTGGGTCACCATGTGCATTGACTATCGAGCACTGAATAAGATAACAATAAAAAATTGTTATGCCCTTCCTCGCATAGATGATCTTTTGGATCAATTGAAGGAAGCTATTTATTTCACCAAGCTGGACTTGCATAGTGCATACCATCAAATCAGAGTTGCAGAGCAAGATGCATGGAAGACTGCTTTCAAAACAAAGAAGGGATTGTATGAGTGGTTGGTTATGCCTTTTCACTTGACCAATGCCCCTGCTACTTTCATGAGATTAATGAATGATGTACTCAAACCTTTTCTTGATGATTTTGTTATTGTGTATTTGGATGACATTCTGATTTTTAGTAAAATGTGGGAGGAACACTTAAAGCATGTTAAGCAGACATTAGATGTTTTGAAAAGAGAAGAAAAATATGTTAAAATCTAAAAATGTGAATTTGGAAAAACCTGTCTAAATTATTTGGGTTATATGGTAAGGGGTGGTGAATTGAAAATAGATCCCTCTAAAGTGGCAATCATTGTAAATTGGCCTAAACCTAAGTCTGCTACAGAAGTGATAAGCTTCTTAGGAGCAACATGATATTGGAGGAAGTTCATCTCTAACTTTTCCTCAATTGCAGCTCCCTTACATGCTTTGATAGGATTGAAAAAGGTGTTTCAGTGGGGAGGCAAACATCAGAAAGCCTTTGACACCTTGAAAGAAAAGATTAGTACAACACCTGTACTAGCACTGCCTAATATGCAAAGACCATTTGATATCCAAATAGATGCTAGTGACTATGCCATGGAAGCAGTGTTGACACAACATGGTAAACCCATATGTTATCATTTTGAGACTTTTAATCCTACAGTAGTTAACTATCCTACATATGATAAAGAATTGTATGCATTAGTTCAGACTGTGAAAAAGTGGAAACATTACTTAATGGGCAAAGAGACAGTAATACATACTAATCATCAACCAATTCAATATCTACACTCCCAAACTAAGTTGCATCAATCAAGACATTACAAGTGGACGGTTTCTCTACAACAGCTTCATTTAGTCATCAGATATAAAAAGGGCATACATAACAAAGTTGCAGACATGTTATCTAGACCCATTATAAATGCATCTACTCTACTTAAGCATAATTCTGTACTACATGAAAGCTACATTGAACAATATGCTCAGGATATAGACTTTAAATATGTATATGCAACTTTGAGTCAAGGCAAAAGGGTAGAAGAATTGGATTATCATGTGAAGGACCGACTCTTATATCATTCTGGAAAACTCCGCATTCCACAAATAGAGAGAGTAAAGATAATCAGAGAGGCACACACTTCTCTGATATCAGGTCACTTTGGGGTAAGTAAAACAGTTGCACAGCTACAAAGAATTTTTTATTGGCCAAAAATGAATCAGACAGTTTTTATATATGTAAGAGGGTGTAGTATGTGTGCCAAAAGCAAACCCAACAATAGAAAACTAGGCTTTTACACTCCATTACCAGTTCCTTCTCACCCTTGGGAAAGTTTTTTCATGGATTTTGTTGGGGGACTACTTAACTTTAGAAAAGGTCATGATTATCTATATGTGGTTGTGGATAGGTTCAACAAAATGTGCATTTTGATACCTTATAATAAGCAGATTACAACTGAACAAATTGCAAAACTATTCTTCAAACATGTATGGGTTCATTTTGGATTACCCATTTCTATTGTATCTGATCAAGACACCCTATTTGTGGGGAAGTTTTGGTCAAGTCCGTGGGAACTGATGGACACCCAATTGAAGAAGAGCACAAATTTTCATCCACAAATCGATGGCTAGACAAAGGTAGTTAACAGGACAGTGATCTAGCTACTCACAGGATATTGCAGCAAACATCCCAAGCTTTGGGATGAACACTTGTGTTATGTGTAGCATGCTTACAATAGAGAAAAACATTCTTCTACACATAGATCTCCTTTTGAAACTTGTTTTGGTTTCACACCAAGGTCTCCTTTGGATTTTATCTTTGGTAAAGATACCATAGTTGATGGACACAGTGATGTGGATAGGGCAACTAGGTTCATTGAACAGATGCAGGAGATCCACCAGGTATTATAGGAACATCTGGAAAAGAGCCAACCCAAATATAAGGCAAGGCATGACAAGTGTCGGGTGGAGCATATTTTCCAAGTTGGTGACTAGGTCTGGTTGTATATCAGCAAGGACAAGATGCAAGGTGAAGGTAAAAGGCTAAAGCCTATAAGGTATGGACCCTTCAAGATACTTGAGAGGATTGGCGAAAATTCTTTCCACCTTGATCTACGAGCTTACATGCACATCTACTCAGTGATAAATGCAGATTTCTTAAGATTGTTTGAGCCTTCAATGATTGAGGATCCTGAAGAGAAAAGTCAATTACCTTCTATTGATGACCTGCTACCTGAATGTCTAAATGAATTATAGGAAGACACAGTTTTGGACAGGAAGGTGAGGACAACGCGCAGAGGGGATGTTGAGTACCTCAGAATTGGGCTCAAAGGTTTGAAGCTGAGCAGTGCAAAGTGGATTGAGATTGGAAAAGTGAGACAACAGTACCCTCACTTAGTCGATGCTTGAAAAACCAACTTTTGGTGGTCCAAAAGCTTTTTAGTGGGAAGGCCATGATCTGAAATGGATCCATGAAGAATAATCAAAAGAACCATGGTTGTACAAGGTCGGGACAGACTTCAAAGAATTGAGAGCAGCGATCAAAAACACCTCTAAAACAGTGGCAATTGGTAGCCATCGTGGAATGAAGAGGACCTCGATCAAAGCACACTGACCAAGGTCCACGAAGACTGCACAGGAGGTGAAATTAGCTCCTCAGAAGCCTAGATCAGGAAAAAGAGGGAGTTTTTGATGTGCGATTAGCACTAATTGCACATTGCTGGGCCTCGAGTGCTTAGTCACATGGGAACCAGGAAAACTGTGGGGAAAAAGGCTAAAGGCTAAGGCAAGACTCGCGCTCCAAAAACGGGCGGTATTTATCAGGGGCATCCTTGGGCGGTAAGCAGATTTGGTGAAAATGGAGTGATTCCACTCATCGTCCCACATGTGGCAAGTGAAGGAGAGAGAAAACCACTACTCATCATGCACTAACAGTCGAGTAAGTCAATCACGTGAAATGAGCGGATGGTGTTGGATCTAGGGTATCCAAATCTGACGGTTGATATCACGCTCGACGGTAAGACTAGATTTAACGAGGGATCAAGCTATGATTTAGAAGAATTTAAGGTCCGCTTTGACTGCGAAGGTAGTAGATGACTCATTCCATGACGTAACTAAAGAACCAAACCGGCGAAGCAAGACAACGTAGTTCGTCGGAGGACAAGTGGCCGATCCTTGTGAGTCTGATGATGACAACAAGACAACGAACTCCAAGCGAAGCTGTAGCAGATGATCCGACAGAGTTGGAAGGGGAATCGAATAGCCATGAGCTCAAATTGCTTTAAAGCCATGCACAGACCAGAAAAAAACACACACCTAGAGAAGATAGAGAGAAAGGAAGAATAGAGAAAGTAGACAAAAAGTAGGAAGAAGGCAGAGGGCCAAGCTGACCAAACGCAACATCGAGCACCAGAGGGCTTGAGATATTCGAGCCATCCTTGAAGGGGATCTGTCAGGACTGAGCATCATATTGGGCTTCTTCCATTGTAGACTCGAGAGGTCAAAAGGCTGGTAAGGCCAAGAGTCTATGTACTCTAATGGCTTGGGGAATCCAAGAACCACCCTACAAAGCTATCCTGTCACAGGAGATTCATATTGAGTTCCTTCTTTGTAATTCTCTGCTTTAAGGCATAATAAAAGAAGACCACCACTGAAAGCTGGACCAAAGATGTAGCCCTGGAGGATAGGGTGAACTCCTTAATAATTTATCTTGTTCTTATATTTGCTTACTATGTTTCTCTATTGTCTCCCATTTCAAGTGTCTATGTATTTGTAATTTGATTGATTCATTGCTTAAATAACCTAGACACACACCAACACATGAGTCTGTAATACATCCATTTAATAATTATTAACTGAGATCACTCATAGGGTGATTATTAGATCAATATGAATATGTCAATGGAATTGTGACTGTATCAAATCTCATCATCAATGGTGTCTCACTCTTTATAAATAGAAGAAGGATATGGAGGAAGAGGAATTGCTTGGATAGTAAAAAGTGGTCGGAATTTGGACAAAAACGTTTCAAAAATTCTTGTAGTAGTCATGTTTGAATCATGTTTTTGATGGTGGTAATGGATTTAGAACTCTCAAAAACTTATGGGGCACCCAAAATTTTGAATTTTTACCACTGTAACCTAGATCTACAAAAATTCCTGTGACATTTTATCAAAATCTTGCTAGAATTTCCAAGATTTTCACGGTAGAAAAGTAGTCCCATTAGACTACAACTTATAGATATATTAGTGTATCTTTTTCTTACATAAAATATCATCATCAATGGTGTGTCACTCTTTATAAATATATTAATGTATTTCTTTCTTACATGAAATAAAAATGATTACTATTTTGTTAAAGAAATTATATTATAACTATTTTATATTTTGAAGTTTTTTTATATATTTGAAGTTACTTTTATGTAAAAGTTTAATAACTGTTTATTAAATAAATTGAATTTATGAAATTTAAATAATTATATTTTACGTTTTTTTCAAAATATTAATCTTTTATATATTAATATATATTTTAAAATTTAAAAAAATATATATTTAAACAACAAAAACTTCTAAAGCCATTTAAATATTTTTACAGAATTATAACAATTCCTAAAACTCAAACAATATATTTTTTATTTTCACTTCCTTTTCTCTTCGTATAATTTGTAATGAGTTAGATTATTGTGTAACGCGATGTATTATTTTTGGTGAGAGGCCCATTACAC
The DNA here is from genome assembly GCA_000404065.3 of Pinus taeda. Taxonomy (NCBI): domain Eukaryota; kingdom Viridiplantae; phylum Streptophyta; class Pinopsida; order Pinales; family Pinaceae; genus Pinus; species Pinus taeda. The sequence continues at coordinate 152,015 of APFE030279658.1, forward strand.
AACTAGTATGAGGGCGATGTAGAAGTTGTCATGTCCTCAAAAAATAATAACAATAATTTTCTCTAATGTCCACCAAAACAAAAAAAATAAAAATAAATAACCATATAAATAAATAATTACAACTAAGGTGTTTCTCTGTTGGGTTTGGCTAAACAAATTTAGCTAATCACAAAAGCGTATTTTCATTTGCCTCCTTCCTGTTAAAATTTTGCACGTGAATAGCACCCTGACACATTCGAACGCACCGCCATCACCTGATCATGCTTCAACATTGGAGTTCTATGACCTGTTTCAGGCATCTTCTCCTCTTGTTCATCAACAAAGGAGGGAAATGGTCAGAAAATCTAGGAGAAGTAAGGAAATACCATGAAGGCCCTCATATTGGTTGATGGTTTTGGAACCAGGTTGCAACCTTGGAGATTGGGTGTCCTTAAGCCTCTTGTTGACTTTGCGATTAAAACAATGATTTGCATCAAGTAAAGTTAATAAGCTTGTAAAATTAGCACTAATGAAGGAGGCAGTCTGTTTTTTGTATGGAAAATTAAACAATTTATTCGATTTCAATTTTTGAGTCGATTGAAGCACTAAAAGCTATCAATGTTGATGAAGTTATGTTGAGATTATTGAAGGCGTTTGAAATGAAATTTTGGATTAATATTACCTATTCTTCATAAATAGAGCCCATGGGAATTGATGGGCCTTTAGCTCTTACAAGGGACAAACTAATGGATGGATCTAAGGAGCCATCGTTGATTTCCACATAAAACATGGAGGAGAAGCATTCGTCATGGTGACCAAGGTACAATTTGATGTCCTACCTCAAGCCCCTCCTCACTTGGAACCATTTTCCTTGGTTTTTTTTTGGCAAGGCATGTCTTTGCAAAAGCCAAATTGTAAGGGAATTTCTTTTCATGATTACATTATGTAAATCCTCTCTTAGTTCAATTTTTTCATGGTTTGTAAGGTAAATAGTAAATAATTAATCGCTTGAACTATGTTCATGAACCCTCAAAATATGTTTTTTTATTCTTGATGAGGACACTAGAAAGGTAGAGAGTTTCGTTGAGAAGACTAATGTCTTTTGTTGGTAACAAGGTCAATGTAGGAATCTACCTTCTGAACCCTAGTGTTTTGGGACGAATTTAGCTAAGACCCACATCCATTGAAAATGAAGTGTTCCCAAAAATTTCACCGGAGAAACTTATCCATCCTATGGTTTCACCTTCTCGCTAGATGGATGTTAGGCAACCCAAAGACTATATTTCAGGTCTAAGGCTCTACTTAAATTCTCTTAGAAGAAACACCTCGGATAAATTAGAAACTGGGGTTAACATTGCTGGAAATGTGATTATTGAAAACATTGGATGGATTTGCAAGGGTTGCTTGATTGGGCTAGACATGGCCGTTGGCCTACATTGTGTGATTGAGGCAGGAGTGACATTATCATTGTGCACCATCATGTGTGGAGTGCACATCTAGAAACACACTTGTGTGACTAGAAGTATCATTGGTTGGCACTTTACTGTTGGTCAATGGGCTCGCATTGAAAACATGACCATATTGCGGGAGGATGTCCATGCTTTTGATGAGGTATACAACAATGTAGGTGTGGTCCTTCCTCATAAAGATATCAAAACCAACATTCTTAAGCCATAAATTGTCATGTGATTGGAAATATGGGGAAGGCCTAGTCGCTAATTGGTTAGTGTAATATTAATGATACTTTTCCATGTCGTATATTTTGGGGGTGGGTAGAAGGGATAATGTTCTATGTTTTTGATCCGAATTTAAGTAGAAATGCAAAAAATATAGAGATAACCATAAACACAGAGATGCAATGGAAATAATACTTCATTTCATTAATGTAAAATACTGAAATATGCTTACAAACAACAATGGAACTAAATGAGCTAGGGCAATGGTAGCTTATCTTTAAGAAGAGATGTGGCGGCTACATACCTCTGAACTGTGTTACAATGAGGCTCGAAGGCCTCTTTATTTGTTGAAAAACAATGGAAAACCCTACACATCCAAAAACCTAACCCTAGAAGATGAAATGCCAAATTGTGGGTCCCATTTGGGTAAATTGGTACATCAACTTCCCGGGGTCGTAACTTTGGCATACGATCTTTGTTTGACACGCACAATATCTCGTTAGAAAGATCTATCCAAGAACTATAATTTTGAGAAGAGGAACATCAATCCATGGACCCCTGTTGCTCCCAATGTTCCTAGAAAACTTCATTTAGGGCTTCAAAACAACTCCAAAAGTTCAGGACCTAAAAAATTGCTAAAAATAGTAAACTGTGCTACAATTAAGGAAACTGAAAAGCTGAAAGAAACAATGGTGGGGGTCCAAGTGGACTCGGCATGTGGCCACCAATATCCACCTAGATCATTCCTCCCCCCTTAGGAAGAAATGGTCCCCATTGTGTTGAGTTCCTCCATGAGATGAGGAAACTTCTACTGAACTTGGTCCCTGGTGAGTCACTTGCCCTGGTGAAGGAGTTGGCCTGCTTGGACAACTCGATACAATTGGATATTCTTCTAGTCAGTGTGATTGATCTGTGTGTCCATGATTTGATCAGTTGCAACTTGTTCCATGCAATCTAGATTTAAATCTATGGGTGTGAGCTGTTTTGCAATGTCAGATGTGTCTAGTAATGGTGGAAAGTATGCCTGAAGGTGGTCCACATTGAACACTGGGTGCAGGCCAAGGAATGGGGGAATGCTGAGCTCAAATGAATTGTCTCCCACAACCTTGGTAATGGTGTAAGGACCATATCAAATTGGTCTAAGTTTCCAATATGCTCTGGTAAGGCATTCCTTTTGCAAATGGAACTAGACTTTTTCACCCACCTGAAACTTGTGTGGCACCTGATGTTGATCATGTTGCTACGTGTACTTGGCATATGATTTTTCGAGAATGTCATGGACCTGCTAGCGAATATGTTGGATGTGCTCAATGAAGATATTTGCCTTATTTGTTTCAGACTGGACATGAGCCAAATCTATGTGGGTAGCTGCAAATGGCATGGCCACATCAATGGGACATAGTGGTTGGAATCCCAAGCCCACCTGAAAAGGGTTGTGGCCAGTCAAGCTGTGGAGAGCCCGATTGTAGTTGTGCTAAACATAGGGGAAGCTCTCGTCCCACGTGCATGGATGCTTTGAGTTGTACATGCACAAAATGTGTACGATCATCTTGTTATAACCTTTGTCTAGCCATCAGTTTGATGATGGAAGGCTATGGACTTAGTGAGTTTGGTGTCAGGTATCGACCAGAGACTAGACCAAAATGTACTAAGAAACCTGCTATCCCAATCTGAGATGACAGACTGTGGGATCCCAAAGTGTACCCACACTCTTTCAAAGAAGAGTTTAGTAGTGGCTTCTACTGTGATATTCTTCTTGTAGGCAACCATAATGGCCATCTTTGAGAACCTGTTGATGACCACAAAAACAAAATTGTTTCCATGCTTAGTGGAAGGAAGGCTTGACAAGTAATCCATGGAGATGGATTCTCAAGGTCAATTAGGGGTAGGCAACAGGGTATAGAGACCTTGCTTCTTGATGGTTGGTTTGGAAATGACGTAGGTAGTGCATGACCTGATGTACTTCCCAACATCCTGTCGAAGATTCAGCCAATAGAAATACTTCCGCAGTACTGCCACCATTTTCTCGAACCCAAAATGTCTAGTAGCCCAACTATAGTGTGCTTCATAAATAATCTTGGCACGCTCGCTTTAAGGAACAAAAAGGTGACCCAGGTGGCATAACAGGGCATCTTGGAGGTGAAAATCTGGAACATGCTGACACTCCAAGAGTGTCTGGTATGTGTGGCTGAATTCTAGGTCACTTTTGTAAAGAAGTGGCCAATTAGAAGTCTCGTGCCCACAAGAGTTGAGCACAATGGTTAACGCCATGATCGGTGGTCGACTGAGGCAATTTACAACATTATTGGTGCTACCCTTCTTATACTTGATATTCAAATGGAACTGTTGCAAGTATGTGGACCACTTCTAATGGTAATCATTCTGTAATTTCCCTTGGGTCTGTGTGAACTGTAGGGGTCAATGGTCTATGTGGATGATTGTTTCCTTCCCCAAAATGTAATGCTTCCATTGTCGGCAGGCCTGCACAATGGGATACATCTCTTTGTCATAAGTGGGATACTTCGAGACCGTGTCTAAAAGTGTCTCACTCTGATATGCTACTAGATGCCCATGTTGAGTAAGGACTGCCCCAATAGCATAGTCAGCGGCATCTGTCTCGACCTTAAATGGTTGTTGCAAGTCTAGCAATGCGAGCATTGGTGCCATGCAGAGGTACTATTTCAACTCTGTGAATGCTTTTTGTTGAGATTCAGACCAAAAGAATTTTTCTTTTGCTCCTCCCTTGGTGATTTGACTCAAGGGCCAAGTGATATGAGAAAATCCCAACACGAACCTGCGATAGAAGTTAGCAAGACCTAGAAAGATGTGGAGTTCTGTCAGAGTGGTTGGAGATGGCCAATATCGAATGACTTGGATCTTGGATGGATCGACATTCACTCCATGTTCATCAATAATGTATCCTAGATACTAAACCTGGGTCATGCCAAAAGTGCATTTCTCCAAATTGGCACATAAGTTGTGTTGCTACAGTGTTTGGAGAACCTATTGGATGTGATGGAGGTTCTCTTCCCAACTCTGGCTGAAGATTAGGATGTCATCCAAGTATACCACTACAAATGAGTTGGTGAATGGCCACAAGATGTCATCCATTAGCCTCATAAAGGTTGCATGAGCATTTGTTAATCCGAAAGGCATAATTAACCATTCGAAAAGGCCCTTCTTGGCTTTGAAGGTAGTCTTCCACACATCGAAGGGTTTGATTGGTACCTGGTGATATCCTGACCTCAAATTTATCTTGTTGAAATATTTTCCCCCCTTCAGTTGGTCCAAGAGATCATCAATCTGTGGGATTAGGTACCTATTATGGATAATGATTTATTTCAGCTCCTGATAGTCAATACGAAGTCTCCAAGTCCCATCCTTATTCTCTACCAACATAATCTAGATTGCACAGGGTGATGAACTTGGACAAATGTGACCTTTCTACAGAAGCTCTTGAATCTGCCTCTTGATTTCATCATTCTCTAGAACGAAGTGTCGATAGATTGGTCCATTGGGTAGCAACACACCTGGAGTCAGATTGATGGAGTGCTTGAACTGACAGTGCAAAAGAACTCCTGCAGGGGAGGTGAAGATGCCCTCGTACTCCTCCATGACCTTGTCCATCTATAGTTATCGTGTAGAGGGGCCCTGTCTGAAGGTCATGGCCACCGTCTTCTTCTTTCCTTGAGGGTGTATCATCAGGAAAACAAATTTCCCAATTTTTCAAAAGTTCTTACTACATTGTTTTGCAGTAATGAAAGAGATGGTGGTAGGTGGTACTACCTCTGATATCCTTAGCAAATTATTTTCCAACGTAACAATAATAGCATGGGGCCTTGATTCATACATAGCATGTCGCTTCCACAAGTATGATTGTCCTAATAATACATCACAAACTTCAAGGGGAGTAATGTCACACAATACCTCATCTGTGAAGGGCTTGATGTTGTATGGAAGGTGACACTGCTGGCTCACGCGGAGATCCTATCATTGGTGAGGCAACCTGATGGTGTACAATTGTGGATATGCTATGGTTGGTAAGCCCAGCCGCTTCATGATCTCTACTAAAATGAGGTTCTTTTGGCTCCCTCTATCAATAATGGACTGTAGCGGGGAGCCCTTTACCTACATCTGGGAGTGTAAGAGACGCTCCTCCTCCTCTTCAGGTTCCTCCTTCTGGATAATTTTGGTGGCAACGATGGCATTGGGCTTCGCATCAATAGTCTACTTCCCTTTGTCATTCCACTTGTTGGGTTCTAACTCAGAGTTGAAACATGCATCTAATTCTAAAACCTTTAGGTTGGCCACCAGTGACTGCTTGGCCCGACGCTCACTTGTGTTGTGAGTGGAGTTCTTATGGAACCCACACCACTTTCCTATCTCCATTTTCGGCTTCAAGATATTGTTCTTTTCTTGCAACTTTGGTGGGTTGTCTTGGGTCACCCCACCTTGGCTTTGTCCTTTGTTCTACAGTTTGGGGCCACCTTTTCCTTGCTTCAGATTCATAGATCCAAAGTCTTGCTTCTTCTATTTAAACTTTTGCTCGACCTTGATGGCATATCTATATGCCATGCCGAGCGAGAGGATGTTCAGGAATTCTATTTCTTCCTGGATGTACTTGTGCAGGCAACCATAGTATTTGATTACCAAATGCTACTCCAAATCCTTGATACCCAACTTTGTACAAAGGGTATGGAAAATATTGGTAAAATCCAACATGTCTTGGTCCCTTCCCTACTATAGCATGGTCCACTTTATGTATTGATCCTCATAGCTTTCCACAGGGTAGTACTGCTCCTTGATGGCATCCCGGAATGAATCCCAAGTGGGTGAGGCTGAAAATAGTGAGCCTATACTTTCATCGTTCTACTCGCAGTAGGTTTCCCACTAGTCCTTAACATGGGGGGCTACTTTGAGAAGAGTGAAATTAATATTTTCCTGACTGGAAAAATCATGAACAGAAAATTAACCCTCTAGCAGGTTTAACCATTTATCGACGGCATCTGTGTTTATCTAACCCTCAAATATGGGTATTTCAAAATTAAATTATACCTTAAATGGTGTGGCATTTCCAAAGTAGTTGTTGGAAGCCGATGCGTCACCCCTGGGTAACCGCTGAAGGATCTGGGAAAAGTTGTCCATCATCACGTTCCTTTGTCGCTCGAGGGCTTCTTCAGGCAACATTTTGATAGGATCTCCTACCCCCTCATCTTTCTTCCCATCTACCATGGGAGGCCATTGTGATTTGCGAGGTTGGTCTTGCAAAGGTTCGACCAGTTCAAGCCCTAACTCCTTACATCCTGACCTTGTTGGGGACATGCAAAGAAAAACAGAGAAAAGAAGGGAGACTGCTATGATACCACTGATTCAGATTTAAACAGGAATGCAACAAATTACAAAGATAACCATAAACATAGAGATGCAACCGAAATAATACTTCATTTCATTAATGTAAAATACTGAAATATGCTTACAAACAACAATGGAAGTAAAGCAGCTAGGGCGATGGTAACTTATCTATGAGAAGAGATGTGGCAGCTACATGCCTCTGAACTATGTTACAATGAGGCTCGAAGGCCTATTTATTTGTTGAGAAACAATGGAAAACCCTACACATCTAAAAACCTAACCCTAGCAGATGAAACACCAAAATATGGGCCTCATTTGGGTAAATTGGTACATCAACTTCTCGGGGCCATAACTTTGGCATATGATCTCCGTTTGATGTGCACAGTATCTCTTTAGAAATATTTATCTGGGAAATACAACTTTAGGAAGAGTAAAATTGGTCCATGGACCCATGTTTCTCCCAATTTTCCCAAAAATCATCGTTTAGGGCCTCAAAACTGCTCCGGAAGTTCAGGACCTGAAAAACGGCTAAAAATAGTAAACTGTGCCACAATTAAGGAAACTGAAAAGCTGAAAGAAACAATGGTGGGGGTGTAAGTGGACTTAGCAAGTGGCCACCAATATCCACTTGGATCAGTTGTAGGCTTCTTTTCAGGGTTGGGGGTGTAATTTTTTCTCTGTTTCTATTTTTGGAGGTTCGGGGAGGAATGGAAAGTTTAGGCTTATTGAAAAGCTTGGGTATTTTCTTAGGCTTGCACTCTGTGGTTTCCTACATGCCCTGATTTAGTGTTGATGTCATTGGAATGTTATAATTCAATATTTCTTATTTGAAAATGTCTATATTGTTATGTTCTTGCAATCTTAGTTTTATAATAGTCAACAGGTAAATAATATTTTTGATCAATTATTCCAGATCAAGGAGACATGTGTGCACATGTTAGTTAAAAGAAAGCTATGAAATAAGTAAGGAGTTTTGTGTCGATGCACATGTTTGTTAAAACAAGGCTATGAAAGAAGGATTAATGCAAACAATAAGGCTTAATGATGCAAGGCAATAATAGAACCTATGATTAGAGAGTGCATAAAATATTTACTGAGAAAGATAAAAATGATGGGACTCCATCAAACATTAAGGATACTGGATTTTTCAATGCCATAAAAATTATCCATTTTAAGCTGGTATTTTTGTCAAACATTTAACACTATTTGCTTTCCATTGAAGAGCACATTCACAAATAGTTAGTAAAAGTGATATTTTTGAGAAATTAACTTGTGTTAGTGGAAATAGAAGCATGAATCTTCATCCAAATCATGTTCATGTTTGAACTGGACCTTCATGTAACAAGGAGCATATTTGATCTAAAGATTAGCTGGTTGGGTTCATCAATTTCTACATATACTTGTGCAGAGTGAATTCACCATGAGATCCAAGCCTTCTAGTACATAGAAGTTTTCTATGAGAATGTTTCATCAACTTTACTATGTAGCAAGCACCTAACTAACAAGTGAAACCTTAATTCCTTTCAATAGTTCATTTGGTCCTTCAAATTATCTACTATAATGAGTATGCATGTCACTAATGAGGTTTGTGAAGTCTATGTGAGTTGAAGAAAACTCAAATGCTAGGAACCAAGGCTTGGGATTGATTTTTTTTTTTTTTTTGTTGGATTGACCTAGGGGTTTCAAATGTTGAATTTTATTGTTTACATAATACTTCATAACATCTCACTGGCTAGTATAGCTACCCCTATGAGTTGGGTCTTGTGATTAAAATTCCTTGAACAATAAGGATTGCTTTCTAGTTGCATGGCTTTGATTTCATGATTGTTCTATGGTTAGATTAGACATTGTTCTAATATTTTTCATAATACTTTTGGGTAAGTATGTATACCTTCATAAAATTTAATGATAAAATTTTTGTGGGGATGATTTTCATGACTTGTGAAGGAACCATAGCCTCTTAGAGTTTTTCGAGGCAAAATGTTCACTTTGATGATGACATGGAGGTTGGAGCATACCTCTTGAAGCCTACCTACCCACCCTGGATAGTACTTGTATGGTTGTGTGTGGTTGAAGAGGCTTTGGAAGCTAGACATTGCATGCTAAAGTTCCTTTATGCCCCTCATTTACTGAAAAAACATGGGGGCTTCACTCAATGAACCTTCGTCCTATCACATGCATTCATGGCATATTAAACAATAGCCTTAATTTGACTATATATTGGAAAATACCCCTAAAAATCACATTATTTAACCCCCTACCAATACAAACCCAATACACCTTCCCAATTTAAGATACCCTTACTCCCACTAGATATTTTAGGTATCCATTTTTTTCATTAACATTTTTTTATACACCTTTATATTTTTTCATTAACTTTAAACTCCATTTTTAATCTGTGCCAATATAAAAACCCTTTACCCCCTATATGTCCCCCAATATATTATGTCATTTTTTCCTCAATATATATCCCCCAGTATGAACCCACATGGTATGGTATTCCTCACCCAGTGAAGCCCTTGTGTGAAAACACAAATAAATATCGTAACAATATCATAATATTAGCCTTATGACAAAGAAGAAAAAGTTTATATCCTACCATCATACTTGACCATAATAAAAATATTAGATATTAGATTGAAAGTGATATCAATTGGGAAGATTTTGTTGTATTTTTATTTAGAATTGCATTTCCCCATAATTAATACATTTTTTTAAGCTCTATTGTTGTGTACATAATGTACATTTTTCTTAAAATCATTACTGTTTAGCAATATTTTCTGTATTTATAAAAAAAATTGATATTCAATAAATCTAGGCATATGATGATTACTGATATATAACCAATCTAGATCCATCTTAATTCTATTTATGTTGGAAGGATGTGTATAGATACCTCTGTTTAATGAGTGAAATGTGGATGTGTATAAATACCTCTCTTTAGTTAGTGAAATGAAACAATATGCAGTTGATGTAGAAAGAGTTAAGAGATTATTTTAATTTTATTGACCTTGTTTGTGATAACATTTATAGTTTATTGATAGCTTATTAGATTTAAATTCTCTAAATGTTTTTTTTGGGGTAAGTTTTTTTTTAAATGTTTTAAGTTTTATGTATTTTGGTAAGTTTTAAATTTGTTAAAATGATATTTATTAATTGTTTTAAGGGTTTTTCAAAGATTTAAATTCATTTATGTATTTAAAATACCTTTCCAAATAATTAAAAACAACAATATGGTCAAAATTTGGATTATCGAATTTTAGTGGAAAAGAAAAAAAAAACATAAGATTTCTCTCTAAATTTTATATTCTGAAATATAAATAACTTTAAATTTGTAAATGAAAAATTTATATATAAAACATTTAATACTTTATAAATAAACAATTATTTGTCATATCTATTAGTACCTTCCAAATCATAAACTGTATTTTCATGTGTGTGTGTGTGCGTGTGTGTAATTTAATAAAATAAATTTTACTGGATCTTAGACTTTTGTGATCCATAATGAAAATGAGATTGTCTTTAGGATTAATCACATTATTAAGATTTGGTTGACGTTTCAAGCCATTTTAATGTGATTCATCCTCAAGGAAAAAGGTGAACAAATCAATCTATCCAAATGTTTGAGTAAATATTTTTGGTAGTTTAATAATTAATATTATTAAATAAAATATAAAATAATTATATAAATAATATTATTATTTATAATATTATTATAATATATATATTTAATAAAAATTCTAAAAATTTATTAATAGTAGTATTATTGATATTATTATTGATGATATTTATTAATATTATTAATACTTATTATTAATATGTAATATTAATAATAATTAAATAAGAATTATATTATAATTATATATAATAATCGTCAAGTCCCACTAGCACAATCGGTTGACGATGAGCCTCATTGGCAAGGTGACCTAGGATCAAACCTCATAGAGGTTGTTGTGCTCATGCTAAGGGGAGGAGACATAATAAAATTTAGTGAGCTTAGGGATGGTGTGGCCAAGGCTCGGTGTGATCCCTGAGTTATTTTGATGGCCTAGATGTCCCTAGGTCACAGTTTCTCAAGCTATAAGTCAAGCCTGGATAAAAACAGATCACTTGACAAGTAATCTATATATATTATATATTATATATATATTATATAATATCTATTATAATATTTCCAAACATGAAGTTAATTTAATTTAAAAATAATATAAATGGGATAAAATTAAAAGTGGAAAAAAAACCACCCACCAAAGTATACACTTTTCTCTCTCTTTTTAGATTAAAAAAACCATTGAGATCTTATTAATTCAAGAAAAAAAGATTGATTTCTTATTAATTCGTTGAAATCATCTTTTTTATTTATTTCTTTTTTCTTCATAAATAAATGTGCCTAGAAGGGTCATACCTCACCTAACCAGTCCTCCAAGCATGGGCAATACCTCACTTGCCCAATGCTCGTAGCATGGGCATGTGTTGCCATTTGTAGAAGGAATGTTCATTGGTGCGTTCACATATAGTTAAATGTAAAACATAAACAACCACTTTGTACCTTCTCGCTAGTTGTCATGGACATGTGTTGTCATTTAAAGAAGCATTGTTATGCAGATAAATCTTGGTAAAGGGAAAAACGATTCATGGATGTTGAAGAAAATTGTAGTTTAATTATTTTATATTTTGGAGTTTATAGACATAATTTTCAAAATTTCCTATTGAAATTAATATGTGTTAAAATTAAAAGTGTTATACAGTTGGAAGAATTTAGGTGCTCAAAAAGTTTAAAAACTCATTTTAAATAATCAAAAATCACAATTTCACTACACTAGATTGAGGGAAAATGTTGAAGTCTGCTGATATGGCATAGTTTCCCCGGGCATGATCTTGGAGTCGGGAAAGAAGGTGGTAGTGTGTTGTAGATTCAATTTTTTGTCTAGTTATTTGAAGTTGTCTATGAGTTGTATTTACCCTATTGATAAAAGTGACCATGTGAAACTGATCTATTTTGTCTTTGCAACTTCTTTGATTCTACCAAATATTATATTCCTCTGTGTACCTTCCCACCTTTAGAGGCAATTTTTAGTTAAAAATAGATTAACACAATAATCAACTGAATTCGTTCAATCTTAAAAATATATTAACACAACAATAAACTGAATTCGTTTGATCTTCTTCACACTCTATGGATTCATGTTCTTTCTCAGTGGCTGGATTTGTGTGATTTTTTAGTAGTTGGATTCATGTAAGTGCTTAGTTTCAGCTCATGAAGTCAACTAACCATTGCATTTGCATAAGTATATGTCTTTTGTGGAAGGGTCATATCCACCCAAGAGAGACATGGTTAATAATCCATGCCAGAGCATAAGATGAAGGTAAGTATCTTCTATTAGGCAAGGTAGGACTTCATTGAAACAAAATTGGCTACCATTAATTTATCCTCACACAAATCCATTAGAGTCAAATTCTATAAGATCTCTCACGTGTGTTGGGTCCCTATACTACTAGTGTAACCCCTTATTATTAGTAGTACAACCCCCTTATTATATTGTTGTGCCCATGTAGTCCCCATATTGTTAATATTTTGCCCCATAGAAGCCCACTATTGTTATTATTGTGCCCCTACATTATATTGTTATGTTGGCTTTGATTATGTTATGACCCCTTAGACTCCTATATATAGAAAGGAGGTCTTGTCATTTGTATCATCTAAGAATATTTCATTTTTGTAATGTAAAGGAGGTTTCTCCCTTGAAGAGGCTTATTTATAAGGTGTTGATCTATATTTTCTATCTTTTTGTGAGCTGGCTTCATAACATTTGGTATCGGAGCTTTGGATTCTAGGGGTTCACTGCTCCAACTAGGTCATCATGTAATTTTCTCTATAACTTGTTTTCGATGACGTTTCAGAAGAAAAAAAAACCCCATTCGAGACAACTCGAGCTAAACCTTGGGTCTAAATTTCAGAGCTCGCCTCGCTATTTTTCAGAGATATGATCTAAGGAAGTTAGGGTTTTTGCAAGCTCTATAATTTCAACTAAAACAGGTCATCGTGGGATTTTTGCTAAAGCGGTTTCGCTAGGAAGTTTTACAAGGTAAACTAAAACTAAATTTGAGAAGAAATCGCTCTGAAACTCGTCTTCGAATTTCAGATACTATCTCGCTATAGTTTTAGAGATATAGTATGAGGAAGTTAGGGTTTTTGGAGACGCCTGAATTACATTCCAAACAGGTCACCTTGGGAAAATTGTCATAGCTATCTCTTGGAGCATCATATTAAAGTTTCATAAGAAGTTATAAAAAGAGGATGGAATGTAGTTTCTTGTGTATATTTTTCAGATCCAAAGGTCAAAACAATGACACATGGAACTTCATACAAGTTCACTCTTATGAAAAGGTATATAATTAGGTCATCTTGGGAGATTGTTCATAACTCATTCTTGGAGAATCCAATTTTGATTAGATTGGAGGAATTGAAAAGAGGATGCATAGGGATAATACAGTTCATGATTTCAAAACTAGAAGATCCACAATTATAGAGTTATACTCATTTCAAGATTGAACTCCTAAAATCAAGAAAAGGCGATATGAGGAATTTTGATGGCAAGGATCCAATAAATTGGATACTACAGATGGAGTAATATTTTGATCTAAATAAGGTGCAACTGTTACAAAAGGTATGTATTTCATCTTCATATTTAGAACTATATCAATTTTTATGGAATAGAGGGCTTTGTTCTCGTAAACCACTTATTACATGGTCAATTTTTACATAGGAAATGATAACACATTATGAGGATACAAAGAGAAATACCTTCTTTAGCCAATTGATAAATCTCAAACAAAAGTGTTCAATGGTAGAGAAAATTGAGGACTTTCAAAAATGTAATATAAGGGTAAATGATGTTCCAGAGAAGCAAAGGATTGATGTCTTCATAGGTACTTTAAAGGAACATTCAACATGAGGTTCGTCTTTGGGAACCTGATTCATTGGAGAAGGAATTCATGTGGGCTAGAAAAATTGAAAGCAAAATTATGGAAACAAGTAATCCTACCACTCACGAATATAATTGTGGAAGTGTTTCTTCTCCTAGTCTTCCGCAACCTACAAGGCTTACACCACAACAATTGAACGAAAAAAGAGAAAAAGGGCTTTGTTACAATTGTGATAGAAAATGCACTAAAGGTCATAAATGTGCTCAGAAGAAATTATTTTACATAGAGAATGAAGAGGAGGAAGAAAAGGATCAAGAAACATCAAAAGAAGAGGATATACAATATGACCCAACCCCAGAGAAAGAAGAAATGAATCCGACCATATTTTGTAAAGCATTGGCAAGAATTACAACACCTGAAACTCTCAAGATAGAAGGACATATCAAGAAGAAAAAGGATCAAGAAGTGAAAGATGACATCGAGAAAGAAGAAATGAATCTGAGCATATCTTGTAATGCATTGGCTAGAATTGCTACTCCTCAAAATATCAAGATAGAAGAACATATCAAGAAGAAAAATATTCAAGAAGTGAAAGATCACACAGAGCATCAAGAAATGAATCCGACCATATATTTTAATGCATTGGCAAAAATTACCATTCCTCAAAATCTCAAGGTAGAAGGACATATAAAGAAGAAAAAAGTTCAGAAAGTGAAAGATCACATCGAACATCAAGAAATGTATCCAACCATATCTTGTAATGCATTGGAAGACATTACCACTCCTCAAACTCTTAAGATGGAAGGACATGTCAAGAAGAAAAATATTTAAGCATCGAAATATCACATCGATAAACAACAACAAGTTCTCCAACTTCTAAAGGATAACGCCACTTTGGTGTAGAATTGAATGAAACAAAAGGGAGATAAATATCATAGTGAAAGAAGTTTTTATGTAGGTGAATGGGTATTTTTACGTCTACATCTCAAGCAAGCTATTTATGAGAAGGAAATGTTGGGAATACTACATGCACTTAAGAAATGGTGACCTTACCTAAGGGGAAGACACTTCAAGGTAAAAATGGATCATGATAGTCTTAAATACTTTTTAGAACAAAGATTATCTTTAGAAGAACAGAAAAAAAATAGTCACAAATATGTTGGGTTTATGACTTTGAAATCATCTACAAAAAAGGGAAGCAAAATGTTGTTGCATATGCATTGTCAAGAAAGGATGAGGATGTGGAAGCATTGTTTTGTGCTATTTCTATTATCCAACTAGATTGGATAAATGAAGCAAGTGATGAATGGAAGAAGGACGAAGAAGTGTGGCCACTCATTCAAAAGCTGCAGAAGGTCCCAGTTCAAACAATATTGCCAGACCTTGATAAGGAAGGAAAAGTCATATTGGAACCTGGAGCAGTCACAAAAACAAGAACATGACAGTTATGAAATCGATCAATTCTAGAGTATCTCATCAAGTGGAAGAACTTACTTGCTGAATATTCTAGGTGGGAGGAAAAGGATTTTATACAAAAGAATCAAGAACTACTCAAGTGTTGAGGACAACACTTTTTGAAGGAGAGGGGCATGTTAGGTTATACTACTAGTGTAACTGCTTATTATTATTAGTACAACCCCCTTATTATATTTTTGTGCCCATGTAGTCCCCATATTGTTAATATTGTGCCCCATAGAAGTCCACTATTTTTATTATTGTGCCCTTACATTATTATTATTATGTCGGCTCTAATTATGTTATGACCCCTTAGACTCCTATATATAGAAAGGAGGTCTTGTCATTTGTATCATCTAAGAGTTGTTCATTTGTTTAATGCAAAGGAGTTTTCCCCCTTGAAGAGGCTTATTTCTAAGGCGTTGATCTATCTTTTCTATCTTTTTGTGAGATGGTTTCATAACAGTGTACCTCTCAAGTATTGCCTTAATACTTCACAACACAAAAAAATTCATGGAATTTGTTGGTGTACATGCATCTAGTTAGCCTTAAATATCTTCAGTTCAACTCTAGTTCTTGCAGGTGATATGCACTTGGCTTTAGTTAGTTAACTCAAGTGCTTACATGTGATCTGCACTTAGCTTTAGTTAGATAAAGTGAGTGCTTACATGTGGTGTGCACTTGGATTTAATTAGTTAGCTCTAGTGCTTGCATGTTGGTCATGTGCACATTAAGAACATAAAGCAAACTTACCTTTAGTTAGCTTTAATTATCCATAGTTATTACATGTACAACTAAGATTAGCTTAGTTTCTTTATGTATTTATTCTCAAATCAATATTGAGTAATCGAATTCATTCTCAATCCTAATTTTCTTTTGAATGCTTGCAAGCTTGTGCCAATATTCTTAAGCTAGATCCATATATATACTCTAGTAATTTTGTATGATACCAAAGCTACAAGGGTCTAGAGAAGGTGCATGAACATTATTTTGTAGGTTTGAAGATCAAGAATTGGAAATTCTTTAGAGATTTGATTTGGAGATTCAAATATTGGAGAACTGTCGCAATTATTGCTACAACTACAAGGAGAAAGAATGGAGTTCCGATATTCAGATATTATTACTATGTATAACTATTTCCAATGGGAGCCAAATATTTTTCTTCACCTTAGAGGAAAAGGCTTGTATAAGACAATTATGAATATGGAATCTGAACCTAATTCCGCCATTGAAAAATCCAAGTACTTCAACAATATGGATGTGGCTTTTTGTCTTATATTGTTGACCATATCTCCAACATTGCATTTCCATATGGAAACATGCACCACTCCCAATGAAGCTTTAAAAACCTTGGAGAACTTATTTGGAAAGCAGCATGAGATGCGGGCTCATATTCTCGAAAATGAGGTAAATTCCTTATATCTAAACAACTTTGAGAACATTCCAGATTTATTTATTAAATTCAAATCATTGGTTATATAATTACGGGATTGCGAGATTGATAAATCCAGAAGGGAAGGTTAATTGATCCTTTCTATTTTGTCTAAATTAGGCCATGAATATGCTATTTTTGTTTCTACATTTCATATAGCTAGACTTGCAGATGTAGATAAATGGAAAATGTAGAAACTTGATGCATTTATGAGTATCTCATTCACAAGCAACATAAGATCATCAAGATGGGTTCATTAAAGTCCTCAAATACACATACAGTTTCCATGCATGAAAAAGGAAAGTCCAACTTGAAAGAAAATCAACAATCTAAAGGAAAATGAAAGGCAAGAGATCCAGTTCCGAGAAAGGGAGGAAATCTAAAACCTCTCGATGAATCTTCCAACTCCAAAGGTAAGAAGGAAAAGAAAGGAAACTCCAAGTGTCATTATTGTAATAGAGATTATCATCATGAATCCTCTTGCATGCAGAAGACTATTGATCTAATGGAAAAGACTCTTTAGGAAAATAATCTTGGTCATCACATTCCAGAAAGTGCCAAGAAGAAGATAGGGGAAAAACCGTCAGAAATAAGGGGTAATGGCCATCCTTTGATTTTCCTTTATTCTACACCACAATAATGGATCATCGATTTAGGAGATTCACATCATATGGCTTCTTCATAGGAATCATTTTCTTCTCTGCAAGCATAATCGGGACCTCCTATTCTCATCGAGGACAATTCCTCACTTGAAGCAATTGGACAAGGAAGAGTGCAATCTAAATATGGAATTTGTGAGAATGTATTGAATATTTTGAGGTTTTATGTGAGTCTTATTTTAGTGTATCATATGACACACACTGGCACCAGAAGGAAAGTGGAATTTACCCTAGATTCTGTGAGCATTTAAGATATCCAAGGCAACATGAAGATTACATTTCCCAAGGTAAATGATCAATCTCATCTATATACATTTTTATTTATTTTGTTCCTAAATCAGATTGTATTTTAATACTTACGCATGAAAATGAATAAAGTAGGATTTGGCATGAGAGATTTGAGCACTTGAATTTCAAATATATGTATCAAATTATCAAGCAATGGATGGTTAAAGGATTTTCGGCTATTGAATTTTCAAATGGTGTTTGTAATGGATGTGCTCTTGGAAAGCATACACAAGACAAGTTTGAGAAGGGATATACATGGAGAGCCTCTTCACCTTTGGAGCTTATACACAGTGTTATCATGGATCCATTTATAGTACCTTCAATGAGAAGATAAAGATATTTTTTTAATTTATCGATGATTACATGAGTTTCACTTAGTTTTATTTCCCGAAACTCAAGTCTGAAGTTTTTCAACATCTAAATATTTTCAAAATGCATGTCAGTATGAAAAACACATCAAGATCCTTAGCACATATCATGGGAAGGAATATGTCAACAAATATATCTAGAATCTATCCAAAATCTTTGTAATGAAGTAGGCATACAATTGGAGCATATAGTTCCTTACCTACCACAACAAAATGGGGTGGCCAAAAGGAAGAATATATTTTTGAAAGGAATGTCCAATTTCATCTTGCATGCAATATCTATTCCATCAAAATTGTGGGTTGAAGCTATCAATTGTTCCTTGTACATATAGAATATATCTCCTCATAAATATATTACTATAAAAACACCTTTTGAGGCTTGGAATTGCATGCAACCTAAAGTTAGTCATTTCTGCATTTTCGAATCTCAAGCATGGGTTCACATTTCTACAAAGAAGAGAAAGCCTTTGCGACATCAGAGAAATACTTGTGTGTTTGCTGGATATTCTGATGAAGTCAAAGGGTACATATTGCTTGATATCAACATTGAAGATTTCTTTATCATAAGGAGTGTAAAGTTTGAAGAAGATGTTTTTCTTGCACCACTAGATGAACCTATTACAAATTTTCCCTCACCATTGATTTATGAGTATGCAAAGGATACTTGAAATCGGAATTATGATCTAGGTAAGCCTTTGGCTATGAAATTTGGGGGACCACTAATTGTTGAGCATCGAGATAATACTTCCTCACACATTTAAGAACATTCTTAGCCACCTTTAGTACATAAATGGAATAGCATGAGTGATCTCCTAGATGATCCTGCCACTATACCTCAGTTTGAGGAAGATCCACAATCACTCTTAGATATGGATCCATCCATGCCCTTGCACACTTATATGATGCATTCAACTGATCCAAAGACTTATGAAGAAGCAACTAGGCATCCTAAATGCGAAGCAACTATGGATGAATAATACAACTTCTCATTAAGAACCAGAATTGGGATCTAGTTCTGTTGCCTTTCAATCATAAAATTTTCAAGTGTAAGAGGATTTACTAGACCAATAAAGTAGAATATGTCCAAGTTCATTGATATAAGGCATGTTTAGTGGAAAACAGGTTTCAACAAGTACATGGTGTTGACTATGATGAGACTTTTTCTCCAATGGAAAAAATGGATTCCATTTGGCTAGTTCTCTCCACTGCAACAATAAAAGGACAGGGCATGCATCATATGAATGTGAATAATGCCTTTCTTCATGGTGATCTTGAGGAGGAAATCTACATGGAGCAACCATAGGTATACATCCAAAATTCACCTTTGGCATGTAAGGTAAAGAAGTTTCTCTATGGCCTCAAGTAGGCACCTAGCACATGGTATGCAAACATGGATACCTATTTGTTACGTAAAATGTTTGTATGCTGCAAATATGATTCTAATGTTTATTTGTTGAAGAAATTGACTCCTATTTTATCATAGTACTCTATGTAGATGATATTTTCATAATGGGTAGTTCAACTTCTGCAATGGCTGAGATTAAAACTGCATTGTATAATCATTTTTCTATGATAGATATGGGCTTACTAAATTTCTTCCCTGGACTAGAGATCAACCATAGTGGTTTTGGGATTACCATTCCTCAACCAAAGTATGCTAGAGGTATTTTGGCATGATTTGACATGAGTTACTGTAGGCCAACAACTACACCTTTCTTATCATGGATAAAACTTGACAATGGTAAAGACACACCATTAGATGATTACATATTGTACCGTCAACCTGTGGGGAGTCTTAGTTATCTCACTCAATCGCATATTGATCTCTCATATGTCATAGGAGAAATTTAAAAATACATATAGGAGCCACATGAGTTATAGTGGAAATATGAAAAGCATATCCTTTGATATGTCCAGGGGAAAATCACTTATGGGATTCATTATGCAGAAAATTGTTCTTTGGATCTGATTGGGTTCACAAATTTAGATTGGGTTGGTGATAAACTTGATTTCAAGTCGAACTCAAGTTATGTACTTAGTTTAGGATCCAACCCAATTTGTTGGTCAAGAAAGGAGCAAGCTGCCATTGCTTTATCATCAAGAAAGGTCGAGTATAGACGAGAAATCAATGCCAATATTTAGGCCATTTGGCTACAACATTATATTTTTCATCTTGGTATTAGTGTCCATTTTCTACATGTCATATGGTGTGATAATTAGAGTATGCTAAATTTTTTCAAAGATCTAGTGCAACTAT
Organism: Pinus taeda; assembly: GCA_000404065.3. Classification (NCBI taxonomy): domain Eukaryota; kingdom Viridiplantae; phylum Streptophyta; class Pinopsida; order Pinales; family Pinaceae; genus Pinus; species Pinus taeda. Next base: position 172,408 of record APFE030279658.1, read on the forward strand.
AATGGACCAAACATAACAAGATTTGTATGAACTGTTAACACCCAGGTTGTTCCCTTTGACTCCAAGGGAATACGGCCGGGGTAACCACTAACCAATCTTTGGATTACAGCTTCTAGCCCAACTGTAATCAGAGAGGGCTCTCTCTTTAAGGTTTGTCTCCATCTCTGGAGATTTAGGCTAGTTATGAAGTAAGGGTTTTAGTTTGTTTGTTGAAAGCATGTCTTTCTGTACCTAAAGTGGAAATCTGCAGATAATGTTAGTCCATTGCAATGGAGTCTGTGGCTACTGGTTTTTGAAATCTTGAATTGAGCAGCTGAAATTACAGGGCCATTTGAATACTTCATAAAAACAAACTTGAAATTATGATGGTAATGTAAATAACCAGTGAAAACACAATTAAGAATTTATCCACTAAGCTGGGGTGTGGAAAAGATATATTCCTCAGGAGCAAAAACTTGAATTCCTGAAACAATAATCACTGTGAAGATTAGTGTGAAAGGGCAACAATTTAAGATTACACCTTTATTACTATAACTGAAGAAAACATTTATAATAGCTTAGATTGAGTTCAGGGTAATCTGTGATTAAATCCTGGAACTATTCTTTTTCCTTGCCACTAACTGTAAAGCACAGAAGCATGAAAGAGATACGAAAAGATAACAAAACACATAACGAAGAGTTTTAGGGAAAACTTATTGTGCCATGAAGTATGCAGGAATCCTATAACATTCAGTTAAACACCACAATGCATCAAACAACATAGAGCTTTGGAAATTCCACCGGCTTTTGTATTACTTCTCTGATAATTTACAGAAAAATAACTCTAGAAGAGAAATCAACAACCACCTGCAAACTCATGCGAGGGGGAATATATACAAATGTTTCATACAAAATATCTCAGGCATTGATTCATCTGAGAAATAAATATCTTCACCAACTCGTACAGGAAATAGCAGATAAGAAGTCATTGCAGCTTTCAATACAACATGAATGCTCTTTAATTCTGTCAGAAGACTTTTTGACCTTTGGAGGTCATTGAGTAGGTTGAACGCTTTGTTATAAATGATGAATGGCGTGTCTTTGAAGCTCTACCCTCCTGTAGCTTTTTGGCCCTGTCACCTGTGACCGTCAGTGCTGCTGTGGTGGCCGAATAGTTTCGCTGAGTTGGCTCAACCTCTTTTTCTCCATACATGTTGATATATCAAAATTTTCCTATGCATGACAACTTACATATTTCAATGGAAAAAACTTGATTACAAGCTCTGGTTTGATAGTATTAATTGTATCAATCTAGTCCAGACTTCCTGTGTGGGCAATTGATGTCTTAAAATTGCCTCTATAGTCTCATCCGCCTCTATATATTTATAGAAATTTGGAGGCACATCAAACAAGTGATTGATTTCATTCATGATAAAAAATAAGTTCTCTACCCTGTTGTAGAGATTCAGCCCTGATGCTGGCCCTGATTCTTCTGAAGTGTTGGGCTTTTCTGTAATCTGATTTGCAGCAAAGGTGTTGACCCTCTTGGCATAATTTTCATGGGAAAGTAATCTTCCTGCGTTGCTCATTAAGTTAGGAAGACCTCTGTTCTGCAATGCTACAATTTTGTCCATGAATTTATTAATCTCTGTCTGCAAATCTTGGCTTCTTCTCTCTAATGTGTGTACCAGGGTTCTTAGTGTCAGGACCCTTTTGACTATTGAAATGGTCTCAGTCCTATTGGTAATTCCCATTGTGGCCAGCTGAGAACTTGTTTTGTGATTAAGCACATTGATCATTCTATTGGCAGCCTCAAGCATATTGCCTAGAGATGCCATTGCTCTTTGGATTTTCCTATCTGATTTTCCAATGAGCTCCATCTCCTCATGAATAGTCTCAATATATTGCCACTGGTCAGTGATGGATTGGCCAATATTGGCCCATAGGACTGTCTTGAGCTCAGCTGTTACTTTATCAAGTGTGACCTCTTTCTCCAGCTCATTTATCCTCCTTTTGAGAGCCTTTATCTCTCTTTCTTTCTCAGCTACATTCTACTTGGATTTATCATATCTTTCATTGAGCTTAGCTAATGTCTCTTTGGCTTGATTCAGCTCTGTCATTTGGGCCTCCAAGATCTGAATTTCATTCTTGAGTTTCTGCATATCAAGACTTTGAGCCTGCTCTGTTGTTGGTGCTGAGGTAGAGGGTGTTGTTTGCTCTGTCTGCTGAATGGGAGGGGAAATGGTTTGAGGAGCTTCTTCCAGATTGATTATTTCTGGAGGGGGCTGAGAAGTTTGGCCTGCCTCTTTCTGTTGCAATTCTGCCTGCAGTGCAGCCTCTGATTCTCCCAACTTTTCTTGTGTTAGGATCAGCTGTTTATATAGTGACACTAACATAGTTGCTGCATCCTTGTCATGTCTCAGCTGGGCAACTTCTTCAGTTTGGGGATGAAGAGTTGCTGGGATCTTGATCATCTTCCTTAAT